>JAKOGI010003488.1:12500-52088 GCA_029747015.1 Carnegiea gigantea | reverse complement strand
ATATATACACATATATATATATATATAATTATATATGCATATATATATATATATATATATATATATATATATATATATATATATATATATATATATATATATATATATATATATATATATATATATATGCACGTATATACATATACATATATTCATTAGGCAAGAATGGTATTCATTCATGGAAAGACACCAAGTCAATGTTCCTTTCTTTAATTGGTGGGTCGTGTTTGCCTTAGGTAATAATCTTCCAGACCCATTCCAAGTTAAAGAAATAAATACCAATATTAATTTTGCAAAAAAATGGACCCTCTTAAATGGTCAAATACTTACTTCTTTTACCCCCCCAATACAAGAAATCATATTAAATACTCCTGAAGGTAATATTCCAGCAGTCCCATTCAAAATAGGTAGAAATGATCTAGAAAATAGTCAAGTAATGCTAAGTGATATTAAAATGGTATATCATCAAAATAATTATAGAAATCAAGTATTACATACCGTGTCTCAACAAGTCAATATGGTCTCTACTCAAGTTGAAACAATTGTTAAAAAACAAGAAGTTGATTCATTAACTGAAAAACTAGAAAACTTAGATATTAATGATGCCAAGAAAGATAAACCAAACTTTTTAGATGAGATTGCAAGACCTTTATTCAAAATAAGACGCTCAAATAAATTAGAACTCCCAGATGCTAATACTCCATTAATTTCAAAAATAGAAGAACAATTAAAGGAAGTAGAAACTTCAACATCTAATTTCGTCAAAAATACAGTTAATATTTTAGAAAAAGATTTATCTCAACTAGATGATGATTTCCGAAATATTAATAAAATATATAAAAAGAAAATTCCCTATTACTCCAAACAAACTCCTCCAGATCTTCACCTTGAAAGCGCAAAGACAATAATTACTGAAAACTTTGCTGGTGATTCAATATATGAATGGAATATCGATGGTCGTAGTGACCATGAAATATTCATAACCCTCCAAAGAATGTTAATTGCTTATACAGCCTATTCAACTAAACATGCAACAGATTTACAAACTTTTGATTTATTAACATCAGGATTCACTGGTATACTTAAAAATTGGTGGGAAAATTATATTCAAGAAGACGAACATACCAAAATTACAACTCATACTAATTCTCAAGGACAACTAGACAATATAGAAACATTGATTTATACAATAGTTACTAATTTTTTTAGAAGTCCAAAGGATATTACAGCTGCAGCAGATATTCTTTTAACAAATCTAAAGTACCCAACTCTAGAAGACTACAATTGGTACAAAGATACATTTTTAACATATCTATTAAAAAGGGAAGACTGTCGTCAACCCTATTGGAAGGATAAATTCATTTTATGATTATCATCCTTATTTTCTCAACAAATATTCAATAAATTGAGCGAACTCATTGGTAAAAGCTCTATTCCATTCAAACAGATTATGTTTGGTCAATTATTAAGCTTTATTAAAAAGGAAGGAATTTCTTTATGCAACGAATTAAAATTACAAGCCAGATATTCAACAGATAATGCCGCCAAGCGAAAAGAATTAGGTTCTTTTTGTGAGGCCTTTTGTCTTCCAAAGTTAGAAGCTCCATCTATCAAAAAACGAAGAAAAACTCAAATTAATAAGAAGAAACCATATACTACAAGAAATCCAACTTACAAAAAACTAAGTCCTAAAAAGCCTACTCCAAAAGGAAAAACTGATAATACTAATATTTGTTATAAGTGTGGTAAATTAGGCCACTATGCAACAAATTGTAAAGTTAAAAAGAAACTCAATGAAATCTATGCAGAACATCCAGACATTCAAGAAAAATTAATTACCTTATTTGAACTCAAAGATACACCTAATCAATCGGGAAATTCATCATCCTCCTCTGATTGCGAAAATAATGTTATTAATGAACTAGAAAGTGACTCAAGTGAGTACTCCTCAGGTAATGAGTCTTTAAGATTATACTATAAGTGTATTAATGTCATAACTACTAATAATAGTGAAAAGGAATTTTTATTAGATTTAATTGAACAAATTCAAGATACCGAATTAAGGAAAGAGTATTTACAAAAACTCAAAGGGATATTAATAAAAGAAGATTCTTTAGAACCTCCTCATAAGGTAAGTATCAATAAAATATTTGAAACACGTGAAATTCCAAATATTCTAAAGGCAGTTAATATTCAAGACTTAAAAAACGAAGTTAATATATCAAAAGAACACATTAAAAATTTACACAAAGATTTATGTTCATTACAAACAAAAGACCTTGAATTAGAAGCAAGGTTAACATTAATAGAAAATAGTACTTCTTCACCGAACATTCAATCAGAAGACACACCTACGGATGCACAATTTGTTTCAACTATCAATCAAATAAATTTCCAAAAATGGTATATTCCTATTACTCTTAAAATTAAAGATAGTTTCGAGTGCAATACTATTGCACTATTAGATAGTGGTGCAGATCAAAATTGTATTCAAGAAGGATTAATTCCCTCAATATATTATGAACGGACAAAAGAACGACTCCATACTACTAATGGTATGGCATTACAAGGTAAGTATAAATTATCTAATGCTTATATATGCAATCAAGGATATTGTTTCAAAAATTCATTCATTTTAGTACGGGATATGAGTCAAGAATTTATTCTTGGAACTCCTTTCCTTACTCAAATTTATCCGTTTAAAGTAGATTAGATAGGTGTACATACGGAAGTTATGGAAACTACAATATCATTCAAATTTGTCAATTCTATTTATCAAAACGATTTACCTTTATTACAAAATGCTTCAATAACAAAGCAAATTAATATAATTGAATGTAATAATCCAAAATACTGGTATAAATTAGAACAACGTGACCTCATTCAATGACTCAATAATGATCAAAAGGAATTGCAAGAAATAAATAAACCACTAGAAGAATTAACCATTAGCTTACGCAATCATATAGCCTCAATAGATTTTAAAGACTTTTATACAAAACGGTTACATGTGTATCATCAATTAGCATGCCAGCGTCATGATTTAGAAAAAACCATAGACTATTGGCAAACCAATCTTAAAATACTCAATACCTGCATAGGCTAATATCAAATCATCTAGCCTACACCCATTCAATGCGGAGTAAAATATTTCTAAAACTATTTTTTCAAAAGGTTTTTGAACAAAATAAGTTTTCAGCACCTTGACAAAGCATTTCCTCTATTCTAACAACCATCATTTATTTTCATCCATCAACACTTCAAACATCTCAGTTCTTTACCATTAGCACTCAAACCCATCTTCCCTATGCAGTCCCTGACCCAACTCAAGCCTCAATTCAACATCCTTCATCGTCCACTCAAATATTTTCTTCTGAACTACCAAAACCTTTTCATACCTATCTCATCATGGACAATAACGACAAAGGCAAAAACCAAATCCATGACTCCAATTCCATTCAATTACCAAATTTTCCATATGAACCACTTCTATTCTATCTGCGTGACCATGAACTCTACTATACATCGTTTTATGGACCACGCTACAATGAAAGTGCTATCTTCATTGATTATCAAGACTGGTATAATTCCTCTGAAATATCATTTTACAGTTATCTCAAACTCATTAAAGCTTATCGAATGCTTGTTCAAGATATCAACAATCATTCAGTTCTCATCGTTATGCCTACTGGGTATATTAATTATTTCAATGGTTCCATAAATACCTTGAATATTGGACAGTTTTTGAACCTCATATTTTCAAATTTGTTTCAAAAATATTTCCTGATGTTCATATTTGTCCAGTTGATCAAAGTCATACTCAAGTCCTCATACCATTACACTATCCATTCCAAATCGATGCTTCCTGTCTTATTCACACTCCATATGGTCTATGGTGCAAATATCTACAAGATGATTATTTCCATTTTCGCTACTAATTACTCCCTGATCAATTCATCCTTTGTCACATGCGATAATCCTTGTGCATCAGATCCTTATGACTATTGAGTAGATTTTCTACTCCTCGTTATTATTCAAAAAAGAAAAAGAAAAAAGACAATTACCAAAACAAAATCAAGAAAAGAGCCCGCAAAGGTCACGGCCTTTGGCAAAAGAAAGGGCCATTATTTCTTTACGTAGTTTTTGTTTTGCAGGATTCCATTCAATTCCATACACGCATTCAAGCCATCTACTTTGCCAAGTTCAATGCAGAAAAATCAAAGATCAATTCAATTACACACGACATCAAAAGAGGACTAACAATTAATGATGCAATTCAATGTCCACGTTGCTTTTCCGAGAAAAGCAACTCAAAAATGATGTCTAGCAATTACTAAGGCAATTCAACGTGTCACCACTCCATTCAATCATGCCTTATCAAGACAATGACTCATCAAGGCAGGCATGGACTCAACACGGCAAGTAATTATGCAAGGCCATAACCCATCATCATGTCAACATCAAAGGCAATGACTCTTCCCGACAAACAGTTCAAGTCATCAGAGTAATTATTCAAGAATACTGTTCAAGAAGACAGCTCATCAAAATACTGTTCAAAAAGGACAATAATTCAAGAACAGTCCAAGATCCATTATTATTCAGCACTGTTTCACTTTTGAAGTGGTTCCAATCCACAATCAACACGAAGCAGCAATAATTCAAAATTATCGGCAAAAGTTATCAACACAAGATTCAATCTTTATCGTCCACTTGTACACATTTAATTCCTTCTTTTATTCTATAAATAGATACTCCATAGCGTTGTATTAGGCATCGTGTAATTTGCAAAATCAAAAATCACTACAAACCCTTCTCAACCTCCTCCCTCTCTCAAAAAACCCTGTACTCCAACCTTGTATCAAGTTTGTTAATTCAAATCAAAGTAAGTTTTATTCATCTCCTTTTCTCATTTCAATTCTGTTATTTTCAAATTCGTTTTTTGCGTTTCAAAATTATTTTCTTGCATCATATCAATTTGCTACTCCGCTCCCCTGCATTAATCTACACTTAGGCCTTACCTATTACCCGGCCTAGGTCGATCCTGCTCTTCCTGGTACCAAGGACTAACAAAAAATCCATGGGAAACCGAATTTCTTGTGGAATAGGATTTCTGTGAGGTCCGGAGGATTTGTGGCGTAGGTGGAATAAAATTGAAATGAGTTTTTGGCTTCTTCTGGCCATATGATTTGCAGACTACTATAGATAGTCCACCATTCATAAAACCATAATGGAAAGGTAATTTCAGGTCTTGTATCAAAATTGATGAACCAAGAATGATTGAATGGTCGGTAGAGAAATGTTTCATACCAAACATTTTGATAATCAATATAGTGATAACCTGACGGATTGAATGGAACAGAAAAGGATTTGGTCATATATGTAGTAGGCCAGTCTTTTCCTGTAAGAACTTTGAGGATACGACATTTGGAATAGGCTATAAAATTTGGTGTATGTTTATCGGGAATGTGTTCTATTTCTACATATTTTGAATCAACCAGGATAAGTTCATAAAATTGTCGTGTTTTGAATGGAGAATTGGGAATATGGTAGCATTCTGGAAGAAACGTAGCTTTGACTAATTTATTGAGTTCGAGAAGAGATTAGGGTTCTCGATATTTAGTATAGGCAACCGGATTGTGTATTGGTTTGGTGAAATATTTGGATGGATCGAAAGTAGACGTTTGAGTAGGAGATGAAGGAGGTTTGATTGAGGCGTGAGCATAGGATAATGGAGGAAAATCTGCAGAAGGTAAGGTTTGGAACTGGTTTGTAACTGGGATTGAATATTGAGGAGGGGTTTGGGTTGGAGTAGCAGGTGTCATGGCATATTGCTGTGAAGTTTGAATTTTTCTTTCTTTTTTATTGTCTTGATTCATAGTGGTGGCTGAAAATAAGATATTGAAGTTGTTAGTAGTAATAGACTAAAATGATAGTTTTGGCCCATGTAGGTATTGAGTATGCTAAGATTGGTTTTGTGTCAAGGGCTGATGATGTGATCCTTGTAAAAATTCTCGTGTTAAGAAATCAGATAAAGAGTTGTCTTTGCCTTGAATAAATTCAATGTCAAAATCAAAGGCAGATAAAATAGCTTACCAGGGGGTGAATATTTGTTTAGAAACAATGTTTTGAACATCCTTTTGGAGAATTTCTTTTGCAGATTTGCAATCTATGCGAAGAAGAAATTTTTTATTAAATAAATCATCTTGAAATTTGGAGATACATAAAACGATTGATAAAATTTCTTTTTTAATTGTTGAATAATTCTTTTGAGTTTCATTCCAAATGCCGGAATAGTAGCGGACTATTTGTTCAACAGAAGTAGAGGGGAGTCTCCTCTGTTGAAGGATACCGCCGTAGCCGATGTCGGAGGCATCGGTTTGGACTATCATGAAGGCATTTGGGTGGGGTATTCTAAGACATGGTAAGGTTTTGACCTTTTGTTTGAGTAGTTTGACAATATTAGTATGTTCTTCAGACCATGGAGGAGAATCCTTTCGTAATCTTTTATAGAGAGGTTCACAAAATTGCCTTAATTTTGGGAAGAATTCAGACACATAATTAAGACAACCCAGAAAACGTTGTAGTTGAGTTTTATCTTTGATTTCGTCTGGAAATTTATCTGCAAATTCAATTGCCCTAGCAATTGGGCGTATAGTGCCTTGATAGATATCATGTCCTAAAAATCTAATTTTGGCTTGGAATAGTTTCATCTTTGGTGCTGATACAACTAATCCATTCTTTTTTATAACGTGTAAAAAGGTATGAAGATGTTTAAAATGCTGATCAATACTATTGGAATAGACGAGAACATCATCTATATATACTATTGTGAAATGAGTATAAGGATTGAAAATATCATTCATAATGTTTTGAAATTCCGAAGGTGCGTTCTTTAAACCAAAGGGCATGACATTCCACTCATAATGTCCGAATGGGACGATAAATGCTATGTTATACCTATCTTCCTCTTTAATTTGAATCTGCCCAAAACCACTTTTCACATCGAATTTTGAGAATATTGTTGCCTCATATAAGCGATTGAGTAAGTCATGTTTATTAGAAATGGGATATCGGATCCATTGTAATACTTTGTTTAAAGGTTTATAATTAATAACTAAACGAGGGACACCTCGCTCCTTTTCTGCTTGATTGTTAACATAAAATGCTGCACAGCAAGGGGACTCAGATGGTCTAATTAATCCCTTTTTTAATAAGGTTTCTATTTCCTTTTTACAGAATTCAAGGAGTTGTTTATTCATTTGAATGGGTCTAGCTTTAGTTGGAATATTTTTTTCGGAGAAATTTTTTTCATAAGGAAGTGATATGATATGCTTTTTTCTTTGCCAAAAGGCATTGGGAAGATCAGAGCATACTTCAGTTTTAAACAATTCGTATAGTTTGTGTATTTGCTTTTGAATAGAGGGTTGTTGTAACCTTTCTTCAATTTTTTTATAAATAATTTCATTTTGTAAACATTGAATATGTTTTTTCTTTTTGTGAAGAAGATTAATTTGTTTTAGTATGAAGGAATTTTGTAATAAAGATAACTCTTTTTGATAAATAGGGGCGACAAATTTGAATGAAATTATTGTTCCCATAACTTCTGTATGCACACCAATTTGATCTACTTTGAATGGATAGATTTGAGTCATGAAAGGAGTTCCAAGAATGACTTCTTGACCTATATCTCATATTAAGATGAATGAGTTTTTAAAATAAAATCCCTAATTGCATATATAAGTATTAGATAATTTATACCTAATTTGTAATGCTGTACCATTAGCATTGTGGAGTCGTTCTTTTGTTTTTTCATAATATATAGAGGGAATTAATTCTTCCTGAATACAATTTTGATCTGCACCACTATCTAATAGTGCAATAGTATTGCATTCAAAACTATCTTTTATTTTTAGAGTAATATGAATATACCATTTTTGAAAATTTATTTGATTAATAGCTGAAACAAATTGTTGATCTGAAGAAGGACTATTCTCAATGAATGGTAACCTTGTTTCTAATCCAAGATCTTTTATTTGTAATAAATTTTTATATAATTTCTTAATTTGTTCCTTTAATCTGTTAACTTCGTTCTTTAAGTCTTGAATATTAACTGGTGTCAAAATATTTGGAATCCACGTGCTTCAAATATTTTATTGCTACTTACCTTATGAGGAGGTTCTAAAGAAACTTCTTTTATGAGTATACCTTTGAGTTTTTGTAAATATTCTTTCCGTAATGCGGTATCTTGAATTTGTTCAATTAAATCCAATAAAAATTCTTTTTCACTATTATTAGTAACTATGACATTAATATACTTATAGCATAATCTTGAGAACTCGTTGCCTGATGAATATTCGCTGGACGCACTTTCGAGTTTATTGATAGTATTGTCTTCATAATTAGAGGAAGATGACGAATTTTCTGATTGATCAGGCGTATCTTTGAGTTTAAATAAAGTAATTAATTTTCTTTGAATATCTGGAGGTTCCGCATATAGCTCTTTTAATTTCTTTTTAACGTTACAAATTTTTGCATAGTGACCTAACTTACCATACTTATAGCAAGTATTAGTATTATCAGTTTTCCTTTTTGGAGTAATCCTTTTAGGACGTGACTTTTGAATAGTTTGGAAGCCATCATTTAGTTGAGCTAAATCCTTTTCTAAAATATTAGCTGTACTTTTGACGGAATTAGATGTTAAAGTTTCTGCCTCCTTTAATTTTCTTCTGTTTTTCAAATTAAAGGAGTCTTACCATCTGGGAGTTTTAATTTATTTGAACGTCTTATTTTGAACAAAGGTTTTGCAATCTCATCTAAAAAGTTTGGTTTATCTTTCTTGGTATCATTAATGTCTAAGTTTTCTAATTTTTCAATCAATGAATCAACTTCTTGTTTTTTAACAAATACTTCAACTTGAGTAGAGACCATATTGACTTGTTGAGACACTGTATGTAATGCTTGATTTATATAATTATTTTGATGATATACCTTTTTTAATATCATTTAGCATTACTTGACTATTTTCTGGATCATTTCTACCTATTTTGAATGAGACTGCTGGACTATTACCTTCAGGGGTATTTAATACAATTTCCTGTAATGGAGGAGTAAAAGAAGTAAGTATTTGACCATTTAAGAGGGACCATTTCCTAGCGAAATTAATATTAGTGTTTATTTCGCTAACGTGGAACGGGCCCGGAAGATTATTATCTAAGGCAAACATAGCCCACCAATTAAAGAAAGGAACGTTGGCTTGATGTCTTTCCATGAATGAATACCATTCTTACCTAATGAATCCTTGAGCTTTTAAATCAAAGTGTGAAAGGAACCATTCTCTTTTGACTTTGTTTTCTATTGAATTGAAATCGTGACGTAAGTAATCTTTGTTGATTGCAAAAGGTGTTGGAATAACATTTATTGAGGAAAATGATGGAGGTTGCATAGTTGAGTAGGTTGGGGAACCTACAGATGAAGTAACTTCATCTATTGGCTTAGCTATGGGAGTTTTGTAATAAATCTTTTGAGTATCTTCTATGTGATTATCTTTTGAATAATCATAACTAGTTGGCCTAGAAGGCATTGAATATGAAGTTCGAGGGAATTCTAAATTCTCTAAAGATTTTGAAGATAAACTTCGTTCTTTAGTTGAATTAAATCTTATTAGTACTTTACCATCAGGCTCTTCTATGATTTGTTGAATATTCTTTTGAGCAATATTTCTCGGTGGCCTGGTATTTTGAATGATAAATTCTTGAGGAACAGCAATTTCATTCCACTTTAATAATTTAGGAGTGAAGGTAGTAATATTCTCTGATTCAGCTTTTAGTAGTATGGTTTCATCTAAACTAAAAGTTTCTTCATGATCTTTTATTGATAAAGCCGTATTGAAATCAAATTTTTCTATTTGATAGGTTGTTTCTATCTTTTGTTTAGGAATTTTCTAATTAGACACATCAATTTGACTACTAACTTCCCTACTGTTCACCACAGTTGAGTTCATACTACTACCTAAACTAAGACGATCTCTAACCCAAGAGGCCATCTGAGTTATGTCGGAACACTTAGCTAAGAGTCATGCACATCCTACTGGGACCACTGGGACCACCCCACCGGGACCACCTCAAGAAGAGCAGGATCGACCTAGGCCGGGTAATAGGTAAGGCCTAAGTGTAGATTTATGCAGGGGAGCGGAGTAGCAAATTGATATGATGCAAGAAAATAATTTTGAAACGCAAAAAACGAATTTGAAAATAACCGAATTGAAATGAGAAAAGGAGATGAATAAAACTTACTTTGATTTGAATTAACAAACTTGATACAAGGTTAGAGTACAGGGTTTTTTTGAGAGAGGGAGGAGGTTGAGAAGGGTTTGTAGTGATTTTTGATTTTGCAAATTACACGATGCCTAATACAATGCTATGGAGTATCTATTTATAGAATCCAAGAAGGAATTAAATGTGTACAAGTGGACGATAAAGATTGAATCTTGTGTTGATAACTTTTGCCGACAATCTTGAATTATTACTGCTTCGTGTTGATCGTGGATTGGAACCACGTAAAGAGTGAAACAGTGCTGAATAATAATGGACCTTGGACTGTTCTTGAATTATTGTCCTTTTTGAACAATATTTTGATGAGCTGTCTTCTTGAACAGTATTCTTGAATAATTGCTCTGATGACTTGAACTATTTGTCGGGATGAGTCATTGCCTTTGATGTTGACATGATGATGAGTCATGGCCTTGCATAATTACTTGCCGTGTTGAGTCCTTACCTGTCTTGATGAGTCATTGTCTTGATAAGGCATGATTGAATTGAGTGCTGATACGTTGAATTGCCTTAGTAATAGTAGACATCATTTTTGACTTACTTTCCTTGGAAAAGTAACGTGGACATTGAATTGCATCATTAATTGTTAGTCCTCTTTGGAAGCCGTGTGTAATTGAATTGATCTTTGATTTTTCTGCATTGAACTTGGCAAAGTGGATGGCTTGAATGCGTGTATGGAATTGAATGGAATCCTGCAAAACAAAAACTGCGTAAAGAAATAATGGCCCTTACTTTTGCCAAAGGCCATGACCTTTGCGGGCTCTTTTCTTGATTTTGTTTTGGTAATTGTCTTTTGTTCTTTTTCTGTTTTCTTTTTTTTTTTGAATAATGATGAGGAGTAGAAAATCTACTCAATAGTCATAAGGATCTTGCGCATAAGGATTATCCCATGTGACAAAGGATGAATTGATCAGGGAGTAATTAGTAGCGAAAATGGAAATAATCATCTTGTAGATATTAGTACCGTAGACCATATGGTGTGTGAATAAGACAGAAAGCATCGATTTGGAATAGATAGTGTAATGGTATGAGAACTTGAGTATGACTTTAATCAATTGGACAAATATGAACATCAAGGAACATTTTTGAAATAAATTTGAAAATATGAGGTTCAAAAGTTGCCCAATATTCAAGGTGTTTACGGAACCATTTGAAATAATTAATATACCCAGTAGGCATAACGATGAGAACTGGATGATTGTTGACATCTTGAACAAGCGTTTGATAAGCTTTAATGAGTTTGAGATAACTATAAAATGATATTTCAGAGGAATTATACCAGTCTTGATAATCAATGAAGATAGCACTTTCATTGTAGCGTGGTCCATAGAACGATGTATAGTAGAGTTCATGGTCATGCAGATAGAATAGAAGTGGTTCATGTGGAAAATTTGGTAATTGAATGGAATTGGAGTCATTGATTTGGTTTTTGCCTTTGTCGTTATTGTCCATGGTGAGATAGGTATGAAAATATTTTGATGGCTCAGAAGCAAATATTTTGGACGATGAAGGATGTTGAATTGAGGCTTGAGTTGGGTCAGGGACTGCATAGGGGAGATGGGTTTGAGTGTTCATAGTAAAGGACTGAGATATTTGAAGTGTTGATGGCTGAAAATAAATGATGGTTGTTAGAATAGAGGAAATGCTTTGTCAAGGTGTTGAAAACTTGTTTTGTTCAAAAACCTTTTGAAAAAATAGTTTTGGAAATATTTTACTCCGCATTGAATGGGTGTAGGCCAGATGATTTGATATCGGCCTATGCAGGTATTGAGTATTCTAAGATTGGTTTGCCAATAGTCTATGATTTTTTCTAAATCATGACGCTGGCAAGCTAATTGATGATACTCATGTAACCATTTTGTATAAAAGTCTTTGAAATCTATTGAAGTTATATGATTGCGTAAGCTAATGGTTAATTCTTCTAATTGTTTATTTATTTCTTGCAATTCCTTTTGATCATTATTGTGTCATTGAATGAGGTCACGTTGGTCTAATTTATACCAGTAATTTGCATTATTACATTCAATTACATTAATTTGCTTTGTTATTGAAGCATTTTGTAATAAAGGTAAATCGTTTTGATAAAGAGAATTAATAAATTTGAATGATATTGTAGTGTCCATAATTTCCGTATGTACACCTATCTGATCTACGCTAAAGGGATAAATTTGAGTAAGGAAAGGAGTTCTAAGAATAACTTCTTGACTCATATCCCGTACTAAAATGAATGAATTTTTGAAACAATATCTTTGATTTCATATATAAGCATTAGATAATTTATACTTAACTTGTAATGTCATATCATTAGTAGTATGGAGTCGTTCTTTTGTCCGTTCATAATATATTGAGGGAATTAATCCTTCTTGAATACAATTTTGATCTGCACTACTATCTAATAGTGCAATAGTATTGCATTCAAAACTATCTTTTATTTTAAGAGTAATAGGAATATACCATTTTTGGAAATTTATTTGATTAATAGTTGAAACAAATTATGGATCCGTAGGAGTGTCTTCTGATTGAATGTTCGGTGAAGAAGGACTATTTTCTATTAATGTTAACCTTGCTTCTAATTCAAGGTCTTTTGTTTGTAATGAACATAAATCTTTGTGTAAATTTTTAATGTGTTCTTTTAATATATTAACTTCGTTTTTTAATTCTTGAATATTAATTGCCTTTAGAATATTTGGAATCTCACATGTTTCAAATATTTTATTGATACTTACCTTATGAGGAGGTTCTAAAGAATCTTCCTTTATTAATATACCTTTGAGTTTTTGTAAATACTCTTTCCTTAATTCGGTATCTTGAATTTGGTCAATTAGATCTAATAAAAATTATTTTTCACTATTATTAGTAGTTATGACATTAATACATTTATAGCATAATCTTGAAGACTCATTACCTGATGAATACTTACTTGAGTCGCTTTCTAGTTCATTAATTACATTATTTTCATAATCAGAGGAGGATGATGAATTTTCCGATTGACTAGGAGTATCTTTGAGTTCAAATAAGGTAATTAATTTTTCTTGAATGTCTGGATGCTCCGCACAGATTTCGTTGAGTTTCTTTTTGACTTTACAATTTGTTGCATAGTGGCCGAATTTACCACACTTATAACAGGTATTAGATTATCAGGTTTCCCTTTTGGAGTAGACTTTTTAGAACTTAATTTTTTGTAAGTTGGATTTCTTGTAGTATATGGTTTCTTCTTATTAATTTGAGTTTTTCTTCGTTTTTTGACAGACGGAGCTTCTAACTTTGGAAGACAAAAGGCCTCACAAAAAGAACCTAACTCTTTTCGCTTGGCGGCATTATCTATTGAATATCTGGTTTGTAATTTTAATTCGTTGCATAAAGAAATTCCTTCCTTTTTAATAAAGCTTAATAATTGACCAAACGTAATTTGTTCAAATGGAATAGGGCTTTTACCAATGAGTTCGCTCAATTTATTGAATATTCGTTGAGAAAATAAGGATGGTAATCCTAAAATGAATTTTTCCTTCCAATAGGGTTGACGACAGTCTTCCCTTTTTAATAGATATGTTAAAAATGTATCTTTGTACCAATTATAGTCTTCTACAGTTGGGCACCTTAGATTTGTTACAAGAATATCTGTTGCAGCTGTAATATCTTTTGGACTTCCAAGAAAATTAGTAACTATTGTATAAATTAATGTTTCTATATTGTCTAGTTGTCCTTAAGAATTTGTGTGAGTTCTGATTTTATTTCGTTCCTCTTCTTGAATATAATTCTCCCACCAATTTTCGAGTATACCAGTGAATCCAGAGGTTAATAAATCAAAAGCTTGTAAATCTGTTGCACGTTTAGTTGAATAGGCTGTATAAGCAATTAACATTCTTTGGAGGGTTATGAATATTTCATGGTCACTACGACCATCTATATTCCATTCATATATTGAATCACCAGCAAAGTTTTCAGTAATTATTGTTTTTGCACTTTTAAGGTGAAGATCTGGAGGAGTTTGCTTAGAGTAATAGGGAATTTCTTTTTTATATATTTCATTAATATTTTGGAAATCATTATCTAGTTGAGGTAAATCTTTTTCTAAAATATTAACTGTATTTTTGACTGAATGAGATGTTGAAGCTTCTGCCTCCTTTAATGTTTCTTCTATTTTTGAAATTAACGGAGTATTAGCATCTGGGAGTTCTAATTTATTTGAACGTGTTATTTTGAATAAAGGTTTTGCAATCTCATCTAAAAAGTTTGGTTTGTCTCTCTTAGTATCATTAATATTTAAGTTTTCTAGTTTTTCAGTTAATGAATCAACTTCTTGTTTTTTAACAATTGCTTCAACTTGAGTAGAGACCATATTGACTTGTTGAGACACGGTATGTAATACTTGATTTGTATAATTATTTTGATGATATACCTTTTTAATATCACTTAGCATTACTTGACTATAATCTAGATCATTTCTACCTTTTTTGAATGGGACTGCTGGAATATTACCTTTAGGAGTATTTAATATGATTTCTTGTAATGGAGGGGTAAAAGAAGTAAGTATTTGACTATTTAAGAGGGTCCATTTTTTTGCAAAATTAATATTGGTATTTATTTCTTTAACTTGGAATGGGCCTGGAAGTTTATTTTCTAAGGCAAACATAGCCCACCAATTGAAGAAAAGAATATTAACTTGATGTCTTTCCATGAATGAATACCATTCTTGCCTAATAAATGCTTGAGCTTTTAAATCAAACTGTGAAAGGAACCATTCTCTTTTGACTTTGTTTTTTATTGAATTGAAATCTGGACGTAAGTAATCCTTGTTGATTGCAAAAGGTGTTGAAATAGTATTGATTGAGGAAAATGATGGAGGTTGCGTAGTTGAGTAGGTAGGGAAACCTACAGATGAAGTAACTTCATCTATTAGCTCAACTATGGGAGCTTTGTAATAAATCTTTTGAGTATCTTCTATGTGATTATCTTTTGAATAATCATAACTAGTTGGCCTAGAAGGCATTGAATATGAAGTTCGAGGGAGTGCTAAGTTGTCTAATGATTTTGAAGATAAACTGCGTTCTTTAGTTGAATTAAATCTTATTAGTACTCTACCATCAGGCTCTTCTACGATTTGTTGAATATTCTTTTGAGCAATATTTCCTAGTGGCTTGGTATTTTGAATTCTAAATTCTTGAGGAATAGTAATTTCATTCCACTTTAATAATTTAGGAGTAAAGGTAGTAATATTATCTGATTCAGCTTTTAGTAGTATGGTTTCATCTAGAGTAGGTTTTAATAAACATTTTTGATTAAGTTGAGATGAAAGTAGCTTGAAATATACTCTGTAAGTAATAGCAAAATTTCTGGAAAGTTCACGAAATTAAACCTTTAAATCATTTTGAATATTAGGAAGATGGATATCTAGAACTAAGGTATCCATGATCCAAGGATCATTCAAGTCTACTGAATAATTTGGGCAACAATTAAAGTATATGGGACCATTGCAAATATTAGTTTGAATCATGGCTAATAACGAATCCTTGTAACGTATTAACTTATTGTCTCTTAGGGCCATGAATATAGGATTGGATCGACCTAGGCTGGGTAATAGGTAAGGCCTAAGTGTAGATTAATGCAGGGGAGCGGAGTAGCAAATTGATATGATGCAAGAAAATAATTTTGAAACGCAAAAAACGAATTTAAAAATAACCGAATTGAAATGAGAAAAGGAGATGAATAAAACTTACTTTGATTTGAATTAACAAACTTGATACGAGGTTGGAGTACAGGGTTTTTTTGAGAGAGGGAGGAGGTTGAGAAGGGTTTGTAGTGATTTTTGATTTTGCAAATTACACGATGCCTAATACAATACTATGGAGTATCTATTTATAGAATACAAGAAGGAATTAAATGTGTACAAGTGGACGATAAAGATTGAATCTTGTGTTGATAACTTTTGCCGACAATCTTGAATTATTGCTCCTTCGTGTTGATCGTGGATTGGAACCACGTAAAAAGTGAAACAGTGCTGAATAATAATGGACCTTGGACTGTTCTTGAATTATTGTCCTTTGTGAACAGTATTTTGATGAGCTGTCTTCTTAAACAGTATTCTTGAATAATTACTCTGATGACTTGAACTGTTTGTCGGGATGAGTCATTGCCTTTGATGTTGACATGATGATGAGTCATGACCTTGCATAATTACTTGCCGTGTTGAGTCCTTGTCTGTCTTGATGAGTCATTGTCTTGATAAGGCATGATTGAATTGAGTGGTGACACGTTGAATTACCTTAGTAATTGCGAGACGTCATTTTTGACTTGCTTTCCTTGGAAAAGCAACGTGGACATTGAATTGCATCATTAATTGTTAGTCCTCTTTGGATGCCGTGTGTAATTGAATTGATCTTTGATTTTTCTGCATTGAACTTGGCAAAGTGGATGACTTGAATGCGTGTATGGAATCCTGCAAAACAAAAACTACGTAAAGAAATAATGGCCCTTACTTTTGCCAAAGGCCGTGACCTTTGCGGGCTCTTTTCTTGATTTTGTTTTGGTAATTGTCTTTTTTCTTTTTCTTTTTTGAATAATAACGCGGAGTAGAAAATCTACTCAATAGCCATAAGGATCTAGTGCACAAGGATTATCGCATGTGACAAAGGATGAATTGATCAGGGAGTAATTAGTAGCGAAAATGAAAATAATCATCTTGTAGATATTTGCTCCATAGACCATATGGAGTGTGAATAAGACAGGAAGCATCGATTTGGAATGGATAGTGTAATGGTATGAGGACTTGAGTATGACTTTGATTAACTGGACAAATATGAACATCAGGGAGCATTTTTGAAACAAATTTGAAAATATGAGGTTCAAAAGTGTCCAATATTCAAGGTGTTTGTGGAACCATTTGAAATAATTAATATACTCAGTAGGCATAACGATGAGAACTGGATGATTGTTGATATCTTGAACAAGCGTTTGATAGGCTTTAATGAGTTTGAGATAACTATAAAATGATATTTCAGAGGAATTATACCAGTCTTGATAATCAATGAAAATAGCACTTTCATTGTAGCATGGTCCATAGAACGATGTATAGTAGAGTTCATGGTCACACAGATAGAATAGAAGTAGTTCATGTGGAAAATTTGGTAATTGAATGGAATTGGAGTCATTGATTTGGTTTTTGCCTTTGTCGTTATTGTCCATGGTGAGATAGGTATGAAAAGGTTTTGGTAGTTTAGAAGAAAATATTTGAGTGGACGATGAAGGATGTTGAATTGAGGCTTGAGTTGGATCAGGGACTGCATAGGGAAGATGGGTTTGAGTATTCATGGTAAAGGACTGAGATGTTTGAAGTGTTGATGGCTAAAAATAAATGATGGTAGTTAGAGTAAGGAAATGCTTTATCAAGGTGTTGAAAACTTGTTTTGTTCAAAAATCTTTTGAAAAATAGTTTTGGAAATATATTACTCCGCATTGAATGGGTGAAGGCTAGGTGATTTGATATTGGCCTATGCAAGTATTGAGTATTCTAAGATTGGTTTGCCAATAGTCTATGGTTTTTTCTAAATCATGACACTGGCAAGCTAATTGATGATACTTATGTAACCATTTTGTATAAAAGTCTTTGAAATCTATTGACGTTATATGATTGCGTAAGCTAATGGTTAATTCTTCTAGTTGTTTATTTATTTCTTGCAATTTCTTTTGATCATTATTGAGTCGTTGAATGAGATCACGTTGTTCTAATTTATACCAGTATTTTGGATTATTACATATAATGACATTAATTTTCTTTGTTATTGAAGCATTTTGTAATAAAGGTAAATCGTTTTGATAAATCGAATTGACAAATTTGAATGATATTGTAGATTTCATAATTTCCGTATGTACGCCTATATGATCTACTTTAAATGGATAAATTTGAGTAAGGAAAGGAGTTCCAAGAATAACTTCTTGACTCATATCCCGTACTAAAATGAATGAATTTTTGAAACAATATCCTTGATTGCACATATAAGCATTAGATAATTTATACTTAACTTGTAAAGCCATACCATTAGCGGTATGGAGTCGTTCTTTTGTCCGTTCATAATATATTGAGGGAATTAATCCTTCTTGAATACAATTTTGATCTGCACCACTATCTAATAGTGCAATAGTATTGCATTCAAAATTATCTTTAATTTTAAGAGTAATAGGAATATACCATTTTTGGAAATTTATTTGATTAATAGTTGAAACAAATTGTGGATCCGTAGGAGTGTCTTCTGATTGAATGTTCAGTGAAGAAGGGCTATTTTCTATTAATGTTCACCTTGCTTCTAATTCAAGATCTTTTGTTTGTAATGAACATAAATCTTTGTGTAAATTTTTAATGTGTTCTTTTAATATATTAACTTCGTTTTTTAAGTCTTGAATATTAACTGCTTTTAGAATATTGGGAATCTCACGTGTTTCAAATATTTTATTGATACTTACCTTATGAGGAGGTTCTAAAGAATCTTCTTTTATTAACATACCTTTGAGTTTTTGTAAATACTCTTTCCTTAATTCGGTATCTTGAATTTGTTCAATTAAATCTAATAAAAATTCCTTTTCACTATTATTAGTAGTTATGACATTAATATACTTATAGCATAATCTTGAAGACTCATTACCTGATGAATATTCACTTGAGTCACTTTCTAGTTCATTAACAACATTATTTTCACAATCAGAGGAGGACGATGAATTTTCCGATTGATTAGGCGTATCTTTGAGTTCAAATAAGGTATTTAATTTTTCTTAAATGTTTGGATGTTCTGCACAGATTTCATTGAGTTTCTTTTTAACTTTACAATTTGTTGCATAGTGGCCTAATTTACCACACTTATAACAAGTATTAGTATTATCAGTTTTTCTTTTTGGAGTAGGCTTTTTAGGACTTAATTGTTTGTAAGTTGGATTTCTTGTAGTATATGGTTTCTTCTTATTAACTTGATTTTTTCTTCGTTTTTTGACAGATGGAGCTTCTAACTTTGTAAGACAAAAGGCCTCACAAAAAGAACCTAACTCTTTTCGCTTGGTAGCATTATCTGTTGAATATCTGGCTTGTAACTTTAATTCATTTCATAAAGAAATTCCTCCTTTTTTAATAAAGGTTAATAATTGACCAAACGTAATTCGTTCGAATGGAATAGGGCTTTCACCAATGAGTTCGCTCAATTTGTTGAATATTCGTTGAGAAAATAAGGATGATAATCCTGAAATGAATTTTTTCTT
Organism: Carnegiea gigantea; assembly: GCA_029747015.1. Classification (NCBI taxonomy): domain Eukaryota; kingdom Viridiplantae; phylum Streptophyta; class Magnoliopsida; order Caryophyllales; family Cactaceae; genus Carnegiea; species Carnegiea gigantea. Next base: position 32,520 of record JAKOGI010003488.1, on the reverse strand, counting down.
TCAATAGGGTTGACGACAGTCTTCCCTTTTTAATAGATATGTTAAAAATGTATCTTTGTACCAATTATAGTCTTCTAGAGTTGGGCACCTGAGATTTGTTAAAAGAATATCTGTTGCAGCTGTAATATCTTTTGGACTTCCAAGAAAATTAGTAACTATTGTATAAATCAATATTTCTATATTGTCTAGTTGTCCTTGAGAATTAGTATGAGTTCTAATTTTGGTACATTCGTCTTCTTGAATATAATTTTCCCACCAATTTTTGAGTATACCAGTGAATCCTGATGTTAATAAATCAAAAGCTTGTAAATCTATTGCATGTTTAGTTGAATGGGCTGTATAAGCAATTAACATTCTTTGGAGGGTTATGAATATTTCATGGTCACTAAGACCATCTATATTCCATTCATATATTGAATCACTAGCAACGTTTTCAGTAATTATTGTTTTTGCGCTTTCAAGGTGAAGATCTAGAGGAGTTTGTTTAGAGTAATAGGAAATTTCCTTTTTATATATTTTATTAATATTTTGGAAATCATCATCTAGTTGAGATAAATCTTTTTCTAAAATATTAACTGTACTTTTGACAGAATTAGATGTTGAAGTTTCTGCTTCCTTTAATTTTTCTTCTATTTTTGAAATTAATGGAGTATTAGCATCAGGGAGTTCTAATTTATTTGAACATCTTATTTTGAATAAAAGTTTTGCAATCTCATCTAAAAAGTTTGGTTTATCTTTCTTGGTATCATTAATATCTAAGTTTTCTAGTTTTTTAGTTAATGAATCAACTTCTTGTTTTTTAACAATTGCTTCAACTTGAGTAGAGACCATATTGACTTGTTGAGCCACGGTATGTAATACTTGATTTGTATAATTATTTTGATAATATACCTTTTTAGTATCACTTAGCATTACTTGACTATTTTCTAGATCATTTCTACCTATTTTGAATGGAACGGCTGGAATATTACCTTGAGGAGTATTTAATATGATTTCTTGTAATGGAGGGGTAAAAGAAGTAAGTATTTGACCATTTAAAAGGGTCCATTTTTTTGCAAAATTAATATTGGTATTTATTTTTTTAACTTGGAATGGGCCTGGAAGTTTATTTTCTAAGGCAAACATAGCCCACCAATTAAAGTAAAGAATATTGACTTGATGTCTTTCCATGAATGAATACCATTCTTGCCTAATGAATGCTTGAGCTTTTAAATCAAAGTGTGAAAGGAACCATTCTCTTTTGACTTTGTTTTCTATTGAATTGAAATTTTGACGTAAGTAATCTTTGTTGATTACAAAAGGTGTCGAAATAACATTGATTGAGGAAAATGATGGAGGTTGCATAGTTGAGTAGGTTGGGGAACCTACAGATGAAGTAACTTCATCTATTGGCTCAGCTATGGGAGCTTTGTAATAAATTTTTTGAGTATCTTCTATGTGATTATCTTTTGAATAATCATAACTAGTTGGCCTAGAAGGCATTGAATATGAAGTTCGCGGGAGTTCTAAATTGTCTAAAGATTTTGAAGATAAACTTCGTTCTTTAGTTGAATTAAATCTTATTAGTACTCTACCATCATGCTCTTCTATGATTTGTTGAATATTCTTTTGAGCAATATTTCTTGGTGGCCTGGTATTTTGAATTATAAATTCTCGAGGAATAGTAATTTCATTCCACTTTAATAATTTAGGAGTAAAGGTAGTAATATTATCTGATTCAGCTTTTAGTAGTATGGTTTCATCTAGAGTAGGTTTTAATAAACATTTTGGATTAAGTTGAGAAGAAAGTAGCTTGAAATATACTCTGTAAGTAATAGCAAAATTTCTAGAAAGTTCACGAAATTGAACCTTTAAATCATTTTGAATATTAGAAAGATGGATATCTAGGACTAAGGTATCCATGATCCAAGGATCATTCAAGTCTACTGAATAATTTGGGCAACAATTAAAGTATATGGGACCATTGCAAATATTAGTTTGAATCATGGCTAATAACGAATCCTTGTAACGTATTAACCTATTGTCTCTTAGGGCCATGAATATAGGATTGGATCGACCTAGGCTGGGTAATAGATAAGGCCTAAGTGTAGATTAATGCAGGGGAGCGGAGTAGCAAATTGATATGATGCATGAAAATAATTTTGAAACGCAAAAAACGAATTTGAAAATAACCGAATTGAAATGAGAAAAGGAGATGAATAAAACTTACTTTGATTTGAATTAACAAACTTGATACGAGGTTGGAGTACAAGGTTTTTTTGAGAGAGGGAGGAGGTTGAGAAGGGTTTGTAGTGATTTTTGATTTTGCAAATTACACGATGCCTAATACAATACTATGGAGTATCTATTTATAGAATACAAGAAGGAATTAAATGTGTACAAGTGGACGATAAAGATTGAATCTTGTGTTGATAAATTTTGCCGACAATCTTGAATTATTGCTCCTTCGTGTTGATCGTGGATTGGAACCACGTAAAAAGTGAAACAGTGCTGAATAATAATGGACCTTGGACTGTTCTTGAATTATTGTCCTTTTTGAACAGTATTTTGATGAGCTGTCTTCTTGAATAGTATTCTTGAATAATTGCTCTGATGACTTGAACTGTTTGTCGGGATGAGTCATTGCCTTTGATGTTGACATGATGATGAGTCATGGCCTTGCATAATTACTTGCCGTGTTGAGTCATTGCCTGTCTTGATGAGTCATTTTCTTGATAAGGCATGATTGAATTGAGTGGTGACACGTTGAATTACCTTAGTAATTGCTAGACATCACTTTTGACTTGCTTTCTTTGGAAAAGCAACGTGGACCTTGAATTGCATCATTAATTGTTAGTCCTCTTTGGATGCCGTGTGTAATTGAATTGATCTTTGATTTTTCTGCATTGAACTTGGCAAAGTGGATGGCTTGAATGCGTGTACGGAATTAAATGGAATCCTGCAAAACAAAAACTACGTAAAGAAATAATGGCCCTTACTTTTGCCAAAGGCCGTGACCTTTGCGGGCTCTTTTCTTGATTTTATTTTGGTAATTGTCTTTTTTCTTTTTCTTTTTTGAATAATAACGAGGAGTAGAAAATCTACTCAATAGTCATAAGGATCTGATGCACAAGGATTATCGCATGTGACAAAGGATGAATTGATCAGGGAGTAATTAGTAGCGAAAATGGAAATAATCATCTTGTAGATATTTGCACCATAGACCATATGGAGTGTGAATAAGACAGGAAGCATCGATTTGGAATGGATAGTGTAATGGTATGAGGACTTGAGTATGACTTTGATCAACTGAACAAATATGAACATCAGGGAACATTTTTGAAACACATTTGAAAATATGAGGTTCAAAAGCTGTCCAATATTCAAGGTGTTTGTGGAACCATTTGAAATAATTAATATACCCAGTAGGCATAATGATGAGAACTGGATGATTGTTGATATCTTGAACAAGCGTTCGATAAGATTTAATGAGTTTGAGATAACTGTAAAATGATATTTCAGAGGAATTATACCAGTCTTAATAATCAATGAAGATAGCACTTTCATTATAGCGTGATCCATAGAACGATGTATAGTAGAGTTCATGGTCACGCAGATAGAATAGAAGTGGTTCATGTGAAAAATTTGGTAATTGAATGGAATTGGAGTCATTGATTTGGTTTTTGCCTTTGTCGTTATTGTCGATGGTGAGATAGGTATGAAAAGGTTTTGGTAGTTCAGAAGAAAATATTTGAGTGGATGATGAAGGATGTTGAATTGAGGCTTGAGTTGGGTCAGGGACTGCATAGGGAAGATGGGTTTGAGTGTTCATGGTAAAGGACTGAGATGTTTGAAGTGTTGATGGCTGAAAATAAATGATGGTTGTTAGAATAGAGAAAATGCTTTGTCAAGGTGTTGAAAACTTGTTTTGCTTTGCTCAAAAACCTTTTGAAAAAATAGTTTTGGAAATATTTTACTCCGCATTGAATGGGTGTAGGCCAGATGATTTGATATAAGCCTATGCAGGTATTGAGTATTCTAAGATTGGTTTGCCAATAGTCTATGGTTTTTTCTAAATCATGACGCCGGCAAGCTAATTAATGATACTCATGTAACCATTTTGTATAAAAGTCTTTAAAATCTATTGAGGCTATATGATTGCGTAAGCTAATGGTTAATTCTTCTAGTTGTTTATTTATTTCTTGCAATTCCTTTTGATCATTATTGTGTCATTAAACGAGGTCATGTTGGTCTAATTTATACTAGTAATTTGCATTATTACATTCAATTACATTAATTTGCTTTGTTATTGAAGCATTTTGTAATAAAAGTAAATCGTTTTGATAAATAGAATTGACAAATTTGAATGATATTGTAGTTTTCATAACTTCCGTATGTACACCTATCTGATCTACTTTAAATGGATAAATTTGAGTAAGGAAAGGAGTTCCAAGAATAACTTCTTGACTCATATCCCGTACTAAAATGAATGAATTTTTGAAACAATATCCTTGATTGCACATATAAGCATTAGATAATTTATACTTTACTTGTAATGCCATACCATTAGTAGTATGGAGTCGTTCTTTTGTCCGTTCATAATATATTGAGGGAATTAATCCTTCTTGAATATAATTTTGATCTACACCACTATCTAATAGTGCAATAGTATTGCATTCAAAACTATCTTTAATTTTAAGAGTAATAGGAATATACCATTTTTGGAAATTTATTTGATTGATAGTTGAAACAAATTGTGGATCCGTAGGAGTGTCTTCTGATTGAATGTTCGGTGAAGAAGGACTATTTTCTATTGATGTTAACCTTGCTTCTAATTCAGGGTCTTTTGTTTGTAATGAACATAAATCTTTGTGTAAATTTTTAATGTGTTCTTTTGATATATTAACTTCGATTTTTAAGTCTTGAACATTAACTGCCTTTAGAATATTTGGAATTTCACGTGTTTCAAATGTTTTATTGATACTTACCTTATGAGGAGGCTCTAAAGAATCTTCCTTTATTAATATACCTTTGAGTTTTTGTAAATACTCTTTCCATAATTCGATATCTTGAATTTGTTCAATTAAATCTAATAAAAATTCCTTTTCACTATTATTAGTAGTTATGACATTAATACACTTATAGCATAATCTTGAAGACTTATTACCTGAGGAGTACTCACTTGAGTTACTTTCTAGTTCATTAATAACATTATTTTCACAATCAGAGGCGGATGATGAATTTCGCGATTGATTGGGTGTATCTTTGAGTTCAAATAAGGTAATTAATTTTTCTTGAATGTCTGGATGTTCTGCACAGATTTCATTGAGTTTCTTTTTAACTTTATAATTTGTTACATAGTGGCCTAATTTACCACACTTATAACAAGTATTAGTATTATCAGTTTTTCCTTTTGGAGTAGGCTTTTTAGGAATTAATTTTTTGTAAGTTGGATTTCTTGTAGTATATGGTTTCTTCTTATTAATTTGAGTTTTTCTTCGTTTTTTGACAGATGGAGCTTCTAACTTTGGAAGACAAAAGGCCTCACAAAAAGAACCTAACTCTTTTCGCTTAGCGGCATTATCTGTTGAATATCTGGCTTGTAATTTTAATTCGTTGCATAAAGAAATTCCTTCTTTTTTAATAAAGCTTAATAATTGACCAAACGTAATTTGTTCGAATGGAATAGGGCTTTTACCAATGAGTTCACTCAATTTATTGAATATTCGTTGAGAAAATAAGGATGGTAATCCTGAAATGAATTTTTCTTTCCAATAGGGTTGACGACAGTCTTCCCTTTGTAATAGATATGTTAAAAATGTATCTTTGTACCAATTATAGTCTTCTAGAGTTGGGCACCTTAGATTTGTTACAAGAATATCTGTTGCAGCTGTAATATCTTTTGGACTTCCAAGAAAATTAGTAACTATTGTATAAATCAATGTTTCTATATTGTCTAGTTGTCCTTGAGAATTAGTGTGAGTTCTAATCTTGGTACGTTCGTCTTCTTGAATATAATTTTCCCTCCAATTTTTGAGTATACCAGTGAATCCTGATGTTAATAAATCAAAAGTTTGTAAATCTGTTGCATGTTTAGTTGAATAGGCTGTACAAGCAATTAACATTCTTTGGAGGGTTATGAATATTTCATGGTCACTACGACCATCTATATTCCATTCATATATTGAATCACCAGCAAAGTTTTCAGTAATTATTGTTTTTGTGCTTTCAAGGTGAAGATTTGGAGGAGTTTGTTTGGAGTAATAGGGAATTTCCTTTTTATACATTTTATTAATATTTTGAAAATCATCATCTAGTTGAGATAAATCTTTTTCTAAAATATTAACTGTACTTTTGACAGAATTAGATGTTGAAGTTTCTGCTTCCTTTAATTTTTCTTCTATTTTTGAAATTAATGGAGTATTAGCATCTGGGAGTTCTAATTTATTTGAACGTCTTATTTTGAATAAAGGTTTTGCAATCTCATCTAAAAAGTTTGGTTTATCTTTCTTGGTATCATTAATATCTAAGTTTTCTAGTTTTTTAGTTAATGAATCAACTTCTTGTTTTTTAACAATTGCTTCAACTTGAGTAGAGACCATATTGACTTGTTGAGATACGGTATGTAATACTTGATTTGTATAATTATTTTGATGATATACCTTTTTAGTATCACTTAGCATTACTTGACTATTTTCTAGATCATTTCTACCTATTTTGAATGGGACTGCAGGAATATTACCTTCAGGAGTATTTAATATGATTTCTTGTGATGGAGGGGTAAAAGAAGTAAGTATTTGACCATTTAAGAGGGTCCATTTTTTTGTAAAATTAATATTAGTATTTATTTCTTTAACTTGGAATGGGCCTGGAAGTTTATTTTCTAAGGCAGACATAGCCCACCAATTGAAGAAAAGAATATTGACTTGATGTCTTTCCATGAATGAATACCATTCTTGCCTAATGAATGCTTGAGCTTTTAAATCAAAGTGTGAAAGGAACCATTCTCTTTTGACTTTGTTTTTTATTGAATTGAAATCTTGACGTAAGTATTCCTTGTTGATTGCAAAAGGTGTTGAAATAGTATTGATTGAGGAAAATGATGGAGGTTGCGTAGTTGAGTAGGTAGGGGAACCTACAGATGAAGTAACTTCATCTATTGGCTCAACTATGGGAGCTTTGTAATAAATCTTTTGAGTATCTTCTATGTGATTATCTTTTGAATAATCATAACTAGAAGGCATTGAATAGGAAGCTCGAGGGAGTTCTAAATTGTCTAAAGATTTTGAAAATAAACTTCGTTCTTTAGTTGAATTAAATCTTATTAGTACTCTACCATCAGGCTCTTCTATGATTTGTTGAATATTCTTTTGAGCAATATTTCTTGGTGGCCTGGTATTTTGAATTATAAATTCTTGAGGAATAGTAATTTCATTCCACTTTAATAATTTAGGAGTAAAGGTAGTAATATTATCTGATTCAGCTTTTGGTAGTCTGGTTTCATCTAGAGTAGGTTTTAATAAACATTTTGGATTAAGTTGAGATGAAAGTAGCTTGAAATATACTCTGTAAGTAATAGCAAAATTTCTGGAAAGTTCACGAAATTGAACCTTTAAATCATTTTGAATATTAGGAAGATGGATATCTAGGACTAAGGTATCCATGATCCAAATATCATTCAAGTCTACTGAATAATTTGGGCAACAATTAAAGTATATGAGACCATTGCAAATATTAGTTTAAATCATGGCTAATAACGAATCCTTGTAACGTATTAACCTATTGTCTCTTAGGGCCATGAATATAGGACAATCTAATCCTAATCTCGTCAAAGGTTTGAGTGCAATTTGAATCATGCCAAAATGAATGTATCGATACTTTTCTTGATATCTTTTAATAGTAATTTTTAAAAGTAGTTTAATAGTTTAAAATTCGTCATCTAAACTAAAAGTTTCCTCATGATCTTTTATTGATAAAGCCGTATTGAAATCAAACTTACCTATTTGATAAATCGTTTCTATCTTTTGTTTAGAAATTTTCCAATTAGCTACATCAATTTGACAACTAACTTCCCTAGTATTAACCACATTTGAGTTCTTACTACTACCTAAACTAAGATGATCTCTAACCCAAGAGGCCATCTGAGTTACGTTGGAGCACTTAGCTACGAGTCATGCACATCCTACCGGGACCACTGGGACCACCTTACCGGGACCACCTCACCTGGGCTGACCAACGGACTTACTGGGGCTGACCAACAGCTGACCAATGCTAGCAACGGCGCGATACTACCTAAGGGCACCTACTTGGCTCTGATACCAGCGAGGAGCAGGATCGACCTAGGCCGGGTAATAGGTAAGGCCTAAATGTGGATTAATGCAGGCGAGCGGAGTAGCAAATTGATATAATGCAGGAAAATAATTTTGAAACGCAAAAATGAATTTGAAAATAACAGAATTGAAATGAGAAAAGGAGATGAATAAAACTTACTTTGATTTGAATTAACAAACTTGATATAAGGTTGGAGTACAGGGTTTTTTGAGAGAGGGAGGAGGTTGAGAAGGGTTTGTAGTGATTTTTGATTTTGTAAATTACACGATGCCGAATACAACGCTATTGAGTATCTATTTATAGAATACAAGATGAAATTAAATGTGTACAAGTGGACGATAAAGATTGAATCTTGTGTTGATAACTTTTGCCGACAATCTTGAATTATTGCTGCCTCGTGTTGAACTTGGACTGGAACCACGTCAAAAGTGAAGCAGTGCTGAATAATAATGAACCTTGGACTGTTCTTGAATTATTATCCTTTTTGAACAGTATTCTGATGAGCTGTCTTTTTGAACAGTAGTCTTGAATAATTATTCTGATGAGTTGTCCCCTTGAACAGTATTTGATGAGCTGTTGTGAACAGTATGCTTGAATGATTATCCTAACGTCTTGAACTGTTTGGTGTGCTGAGTCATAGTTTTGCATTATTGCGTGCCGTGTTGAACTATCTTTTGATGATGATGAGTCATCAGAAAAATGGAATTGAAAGTTGCCATGTTGAATGACCTTAATAATTGCTAGCTAGCTTTTGTTGAATCATTCTTCCTTATCGTGCAAGGTGGATAGTGAATTGATTGTCCTTTGATCATGTGTAGACTTTGAATCATTCAATGAATTGAACTTGGCCAAGTGGATGGCTTGAGTGATAAAGGAACTTTGGTCACGTGGAAGGACTTGAATGCTTGTATGCGTGATTATGGAATCGAATGGAATCCTGCAAAACAAAAACTACGTAAAGAAATAATGGCCTTTACTTTTGCCAAAGGCCGTGACCTTTGCGGGCTCTTTTCTTGATTTTGTTTTGGTAATTGTCTTTTGTTCTTTTTTTTTTTTTTTGAATAACGACTAGGAGTAGAAGTAGAAAGTTACTCAGTAGTCATAAGGGTCTTGAGCACAGGGACCATCCCATGGATCATAGTCAGAATGATCCGAGGATGCGGGTGCATTGGAGGAAGCCGCTTTGGATAATAATAATTGTTTTTGTTTCTTGAATAATTTGATTTCTTGCTTGAGTAATTGGAGTTCATCAAGCTCATTGGATGAGGTAGCTTTGCCTGTGTCTTTTGAGGATTGAGGAGTTGAGGGTGTGGTTGGAATCATTGATTGTGGTGTATGCAGCAGTTTTGCTTGAACAACGTCTAAGGAACAAAACTTGTTAACTGCAAATTTTTCCCACCATTTGATCTTATAGTCCCTAACGAGAGAGAATGATGCCGGTGGTGGATAATATTGCATAATACTGAAGGACCAACAAAAAATCCATGGGATACCGAATTTCTTGTGGAATAGGATTTCTGTGAGGTCCGGAGGATTTGTGGCGTAGATGGAATAAAATTGAAATGAGTTTTTGACTTCTTCTGGCCATATGATTTGCAGACTACCATAGATAGTCCACCATTCATAAAACCATAATGGAAAGGTAATTTCAGGTCTTGTATCAAAACTGATGAACCAAGAATGATTGAATGGTCGGTAGAGAAATGTTTTATACCAAGCATTTTGATAATCAATATAGTAATAACCTGACGGATTGAATGGAACAGAAAAGGATTTGGTAGTATATGTAGTAGGCCAGTCTTTTCCTGTAAGAACTTTGGGGATACGCCATTTGGAATAGGTTATAAAATTTGGTGTATGTTTATCGGGAATGTGTTCTATTTCTACAGATTTTGAATCAACCAGGAGAAGTTCATAAAATTGTCTTGTTTTGAATGGAGAATCGGGAATATGGTAGCATTCTGGAAGAAACGTAGCTTTGACTAATTTATTGAGTTCGAGAAGAGATTGGGGTTCTCGGTATTAGTATAGGCAACCGGATTATGTATTGGTTTGGTGAAATATTTGGATGGATAAAAAGAAGACATTTGAGTAGGAGATGAAGGAGGTTTGATTGAGGCGTGAGCATAGGATAATGGAGGAAAATCTGCAGAAGGTAAGGTTTGGAACTGGTTTGTAACTGGGATTGAATATTGAGGATGGGTTTGGGTTGGAGTAGCAGGTGTCATGGCATATTGTTGTGAAGTTTGAATTTTTCTTTCTTTTTTATTGTCTTGATTCATAGTGGTGGCTGAAAATAAGATATTGAAGTTGTTAGTAGTAATAGACTAAATGATAGTTTTGGCCCATGCAAGTATTGAGTATGCTAAGATTGGTTTTGTGTTAACGGCTGATGATGTGATCCTTGTAAAAATTCTCGTGTTAAAAAATCAGGTAAAGAGTTGTCTTTGCCTTGAATAAATTCAATGTCAAAATCAAAGGCAGATAAAATAGCTTGCCAGCGGGCGAATATTTGTTTAGAAACAATATTTTGAACATCCTTTTGGAGAATTTCTTTTGCATATTTGCAATCTATGCGAAGAAGAAATTTTTTATTAAATAAATCATGTTGAAATTTGGAGATACATGAAATGATTGATAAAATTTCTTTTTTAATTGTTAAATAATTCTTTTGAGTTTCATTCCAAATGCCGGAATGGTAGCGGACTATTTATTCGACAGAAGCAGAGGGGAGTCTCCTCTGTTGAAGGATACCGCCATAGCCGATGTCAGAGGCATCGGTTTGGACTATCATGAAGGCATTTGGGTGGGGTATTCCAAGACATGGTAAGGTTTTACCTTTTGTTTGAGTAGCTTGACAATATTAGTATGTTCTTTAGACCATGAAGGAGAATCCTTTCGTAATCTTTTATAGAGAGGTTCACAAAATTGCCTTAATTTTGGGAAGAATTCAGACACATAATTAAGACAACCCAGAAAACATTGTAGTTGAGTTTTATCTTTGATTTCGTCTAGAAATTTATCTGCAAATTCTATTGCCCTAGCAATTGGGCATATAGTGCCTTGATAGATATCATGTCCTAAAAATCTAATTTTGGCTTGGAATAGTTTCATCTTTGGTGCTGATACAACTAATCCATTCTTTTTTATAATGTGTAAAAAGGTATGAAGATGTTTAAAATGCTGATCAATACTATTGGAATAGACGAGAACATCATCTATATATACTATTGTGAAGTGAGTATAAGGATTGAAAATATCATTCATAATGTTTTGAAATTCCGAAGGTGCGTTCTTTAAACCAAAGGGCATGACATTCCACTCATAATATCCGAATGGGACGGTAAATGCTGTCTTATACCTATCTTCCTCTTTAATTTGAATCTGCCCAAAACCACTTTTCATATCGAATTTTGAGAATATTGTTGCCTTATATAAGCGATTGAGTAAGTCACGTTTATTAGGAATGGGATATCGGATCCATTGTAATACTTTATTTAAAGGTTTATAATTAATAACTAAATGAGGGACACCTCGCTCCTTTTCTGCTTGATTGTTAACATAAAATGCTGCACAGCTCCAAGGGGACTTAGATGGTCTAATTAAAACTTTTTTAATAAGGTTTCTATTTCCTTTTTACAGAATTCAAGGAGTTCTTTATTCATTTGAATGGGTCTAGCTTTAGTTGGAATATTTTTTTCGGAGAAATCTTTTTCATAAGGAATTGATTTGATATGCTTTTTTCTTTGCCAAAAGGCATTGGGAAGATCAGAGCATACTTCAGTTTTAAACAATTCGTATAGTTTGTGTATTTGCTTTTGAATAGAGGTTTGTTGTAACCTTTCTTCAATTTTTTATAAATAATTTCATTTTGTAAACATTGAATATGTTTTTTCTTTTCGTGAAGAAGATTAATTTGTTTTAGTATGAAGGAATTTTGTAATAAAGATAACTCTTTTTGATAAATAGGGGCGACAAATTTGAATGATATTATTGTTCCCATAACTTCTGTATGCACACCAATTTGATCTACTCTGAATGGATAGATTTGAGTCATGAAAGGAATTCCAAGAATGACTTCTCGATCTATATCTCGTACTAAGATGAATGAGTTTTTAAAACAAAATCCCTGATTGCATATATAAGCATTAGATAATTTATACCTAATTTATAATGCCGTACCATTAGCATTATGGAGTCGTTCTTTTATTTTTTCATAATATATAGAGGGAATTAATCCTTCCTGAATACAATTTTGATCTGCACCACTATCTAATAGTGCAATAGTATTGCATTCAAAACTATCTTTTATTTTTAGAGTGATATAAATATACCATTTTTGGAAATTTATTTGATTAATAGTTGAAACAAATTGTTGATCTGAAGAAGGACTATTCTCAATGAATGATAACCTTGTTTCTAATTCAAGATCTTTTATTTGTAATAAATTTTTATATAATTTCTTAATTTGTTCCTTTAATCTATTAACTTCGTTCTTTAAGTCTTGAATATTAACTGGTGCTAAAATATTTGGAGTCCTACGTGTTTCAAATATTTTATTGCTACTTACCTTATGAGGAGGTTCTAAAGAAGCTTCTTTTATGAGTATACCTTTGAGTTTTTGTAAATATTCTTTCCGTAATGCGGTATCTTGAATTTGTTCAATTAAATCCAATAAAAATTCTTTTTCACTATTATTAGTAGCTATGACATTAATATACTTATAGCATAATCTTGAGAACTCGTTGCCTGATGAATATTCGCTGGACGCACTTTCCAGTTTATTGATAGTATTGTCTTCATAATTAGAGGCAGATGACGAATTTTCTGATTGATCAGGCGTATCTTTGAGTTTAAATAAAGTAATTAATTTTCTTTAAATATCTGGAGGTTCCGCATATAGCTCTTTTAATTTCTTTTTAACGTTACAAATTTTTGCATAGTGACCTAACTTATCATGCTTATAGCAAGTATTAGTATTATCAGTTTTCCTTTTAGAACGTGACTTTTGATTAGTTTGGAAGCTATCATTTAGTTGAGATAAACCCTTTTCTAAACTATTAACTGTACTTTTGACTGAATGAGATGTTGAAGTTTCTGCCTCCTTTAATTTTTCTTCTATTTTTGAAATTAATGGAGTATTAGCATCTGGGAGTTCTAATTTATTTGAACGTCTTATTTTGAATAAAGGTTTTACAATCTCATCTAAAAAGTTTGGTTTGTTCTTCCGGGTATCATTAATATCTAAGTTTTCTAGTTTTTCAGTTAATGAATCAACTTCTTGTTTTTTAACAATTGCTTCAACTTGAGTAGAGACCATATTGACTTGTTGAGACACAGTATGTAATACTTGATTTGTATAATTATTTTGATGATATACCTTTTTAATATCACTTAGCATTACTTGACTATTTTCTAGATCATTTCTACCTATTTTGAATGGGACTGCTAGAATATTACCTTCAGGGGTATTTAATACGATTTCTTGTAATGGAGGGGTAAAAGAAGTAAGTATTTAACCATTTAAGAGGGTCCATTTTTTTGCAAAATTAATATTGATATTTATTTCTTTAATTTGGAATGGGTCTGGAAGTTTATTTTCTAAGGCAAACATAGCCCACCAGTTGAAGAAAAGAATATTGACTTGATGTCTTTCCATGAATGAATACCATTCTTGCCTAATAAATGCTTGAGCTTTTAAATCAAAGTGTGAAATGAACCATTCTCTTTTAACTTTGTTTTTTATTGAATTGAAATCTTGACGTAAGTAATCCTTGTTGATTGCAAAAGGTGTTGAAATAGTATTGATTGAAGAAAATGATGGAGGTTGCATAGTTGAGTAGGTAGGGGAACCTACAGATGAAGTAACTTCATCTATTGGCTCAGCTATGGGAGCTTTGTAATAAATCTTTTGAGTATCTTCTATGTAATTATCTTTTGAATAATCATAACTAGTTGGCCCAGAAGGCATTAAATATGAAGTTCGAGGGAGTTCTAAATTGTCTAAAGATTTTAAAGATAAACTTCGTTCTTTAGTTGAATTAAATCTTATTAGTACTCTACCATCAGGCTCTTCTATGATTTGTTGAATATTCTTTTGAGCAATATTTCTCGGTGGCCTGGTATTTTAAATGATAAATTCTTGAGGAATAGTAATTTCATTCCACTTTAATAATTTAGGAGTGAAGGTAGTAATATTATCTGATTCAGCTTTTAGTAGTATGGTTTCATCTAAACTAAAAGTTTCTTCATGATCTTTTATTGATAAAGCCGTATTGAAATCAAATTTTCCTATTTGATAGATTGTTTCTATCTTTCGTTTAGAAATTTCCGAAGTATACACATCAATTTGACTACTAACTTTCTTACTATTCACCACAGTTGAGTTCTTACTACTACCTAAACTAAGACGATCTCTAACCCAAGAGGCCATCTGAGTTATGTTGGAACACTTAGCTAAGAGTCATGCACATCCTACCGGGACCACTGGGACCACCCCACCGGGACCACCTCACCTGGGCTGACCAACAGACTTATTGGGGCTGACCAACAGCTGACCAACGCTAGCAACGGCGCGACACTACCTAAGGGCACCAACCTGGCTCTGATACGAGGAAGGACAAACCAAACTTTTTAGATGAGATTGCAAAACCTTTATTCAAAATAAGACGTTCAAATAAATTAGAACTTCCAGATGCTAATACTCCATTAATTTCAAAAATAAAAAAAAAATTAAAGGAGGCAGAAACTTCAACATCTCATTCAGTTAAAACTACAGTTAATATTTTAGAAAAAAGATTTATCTCAACTAAATGATGGCTTCCAAACTAATCAAAAGTCACATTCTAAAAGAATTACTCCAAAAAGGAAAACTGATAATACTAATACTTGCTCTAAGTGTGGTAAGTTAGGTCACTATGCACAAATTTGTAAAGTTAAAAAGAAATTAAAAGAGCTATAAGTGGAACCTCTAGATATTCAAAGAAAATTAATTACTTTATTTAAACTCAAAGATACGCCTGATCAATCAGAAAATTCGTCATCTTCCTCTAATTATGAAGACAATACTATCAATAAACTCGAAAGTGCGTCCAGCGAATATTCATCAGGCAACGAGTTCTCAAGATTATGCTATAAGTATATTAATGTCATAGCTACTAATAATAGTGAAAAAGAATTTTTATTGGATTTAATTGAACAAATTCAAGATACCGCATTACGGAAAGAATATTTACAAAAACTCAAAGGTACACTCATAAAAGAAGCTTCTTTAGAACCTCCTCATAAGGTAAGTAGCAATAAAATATTTGAAACACGTAGGTGCCCTTAGGTAGTGTCGTGCCGTTGCTAGCGTTGGTCAGCTGTTGGTCAGCCCCAGTAAGTCCGTTGGTCAGCCCAGGTGAGGTGGTCCCAGTGGTCCCGGTAGGATGTGCATGACTCTTAGCTAAGTGTTCCAACGTAACTCAGATGGCCTCTTGAGTTAGAGATCGTCTCAGTTTAGGTAGTAGTAAGAACTCAAATGTGGTGAACAGTAGGGAAGTTGGTAGTCAAATTGATGTGTATACTTGAAAAATTCCTAAACAAAAGATAGAAACAATCTATCAAATAGGAAAATTTGATTTCAATACGGCTCCATCAATAAAAGATCATGAAGAAACTTTTAGTTTAGATGAAGAATTTCAAACTATTAAACTACTTTCAAAAATTGCTATAAAAAGATATCAAGAAAAGTATCGATACATTCATTTTGGCATAATTCAAATTGCACTCAAACCTTTGATAAGATTAGGATTACATTGTCCTATATTCATGGCCCTAAGAGACAATAGGTTAATACGTTACAAGGATTCGTTATTAGCGATGATTCAAACTAATATTTGCAATAGTCCCATATACTTTAATTGTTGCTCAAATTATGCAGTAGACTTGAATAATCCTTGGATCATGGATACCTTAGTCTTAGATATCCATCTTCCTAATATTCAAAATGATTTAAAGGTTCAATTTCGTGAACTTTCCAGAAATTTTGCTATTACTTACAGAGTATATTTCAAGCTACTTTCATCTCAACTTAATCAAAAATGTTTATTAAAACCTACTCTAGATGAAACCATACTACTAAAAGCTGAATCAGATAATATTACTACCTTTACTCCTAAATTATTAAAGTGGAATGAAATTACTATTCCTCAAGAATTTATAATTCAAATTACCAGGCCACCAAGAAATATTGCTCAAAAGAATATTCAACAAATCATAGAAGAGCCTGATGGTAGAGTACTAATAAGATTTAATTCAACTAAAGAACGAAGTTTATCTTCAAAATCTTTAGACAACTTAGAACTCCCTCAAGCTTCCTATTCAATGCCTTCTAGACCAACTAGTTATGATTATTCAAAAGATAATCACATAGAAAATACTCAAAAGATTTATTATAAAGCTCCCATAGCTAAGCCAATAGATGAAGTTACTTCATCTGTAGGTTCCCCTACCTACTCAACTACGTAACCTCCATCATTTTCCTCAATCAATACTATTTCAACACCTTTTGCAATCAACAAGGATTACTTACGTCAAGATTTCAATTCAATAAAAAACAAAGTCAAAAGAGAATGGTTCCTTTCACACTTTGATTTAAAAGTTCAAGCATTCATTACGCAAGAATGCTATTCATTCATGGAAAGACATCAAGTCAATATTCTTTTGTTCAATTGGTGGGCTATGTTTGCCTTAGAAAATAAACTTCCAGGCCCATTCCAGGTTAAAGAAATAAATACCAATATTAATTTTGCAAAAAAATGGACCCTCTTAAATAGTCAAATACTTACTTCTTTTACCCCTCCATTACAAGAAATCATATTAAATACTCCTGAAGGTAATATTCCAGCAGTCCCATTCAAAATAGGTAGAAATGATCCAGAAACTAGTCAAGTAATGCTAAATGATATTAAAAAGGTATATCATCAAAATAATTATACAAATCAAGTATTACATACCGTGTCTCAACAAGTCAATATGATCTCTACTCAAGTTGAAGCAATTGTTAAAAAACAAGAAGTTGATTCATTAACTGAAAAACTAGAAAACTTAGATATTAATGATACCAAGAAGGACAAACCAAACTTCTTAGATGAGATTGCAAAACCTTTATTCAAAATAAGACGTTCCAATAAATTAGAACTTCCAGATGCTAATACTCCATTAATTTCAAAAATAGAAGAAAAATTAAAGGAAGTAGAAACTTCAACATCTAATTCCGTCAAAAGTACAGTTAATATTTTAAAAAAAGATTTATCTCAACTAGATGATGATTTCCAAAATATTAATAAAATATATAAAAAGGAAATTCCCTATTACTCCAAACAAACTCCTCCAGATCTTCACCTTAAAAGCGCAAAAACAATAATTACTGAAAACTTTGCTGGTGATTCAATATATGAATGGAATATAAATGGTTGTAGTGACCATGAAATATTCATAACCCTCCAAAGAATGTTAATTTCTTATACGGCCTATTCAACTAAATATGCAACAGATTTACAAGCTTTTGATTTATTAACATCAGGATTCACTGGTATACTCAAAAATTGGTGGGAAAATTATATTCAAGAAGATGAACGTACTAAAATCAGAACTCATACTAATTCTCAAGGACAACTAGACAATATAGAAACATTGATTTATACAATAGTTACTAATTTTCTTAGAAGTCCAAAAGATATTACAGCTGCAACAGATATTATTTTAACAAATCTAAAGAGCCCAACTCTAGAAGACTACAATTGGTACAAAGATACATTTTTAACATATCTATTAAAAAGGGAAGACTGTCCTCAACCCTATTAGAAGGAAAAATTCATTTCAGGATTACCATCCTTATTTTCTCAACAAATATTCAATAAATTGAGTGAACTCATTGGTAAAAGCCCTATTCCATTCGAACAAATTACGTTTGGTCAATTATTAAGTTTTATTAAAAAGGAAGGAATTTCTTTATGCAACGAATTAAAATTACAAGCTAGATATTCAACAGATAATGCCGCCAAGCGAAAAGAGTTAGGTTCTTTTTGTGAGGCCTTTTGTCTTCTAAAGTTAGAAGCTCCATCTGTCAAAAAACGAAAAAAAACTCAAATTAATAAGAAGAAACCATATACTACAAGAAATCCAACTTACAAAAAATTAAGTCCTAAAAAGCCTACTCCAAAAGGAAAAACTGATAATGGTAAATTAGGCCACTATGCAACAAATTGTAAAGTTAAAAAGAAACTCAATGAAATCTGTGCAGAACATCCAAACATTCAAGAAAAATTAATTACCTTATTTGAACTCAAAGATACACCTAATCAATCGGAAAATTCATCATCCTCCTCTGATTGTAAAAATAATGTTATTAATGAACTAGAAAGTGACTCAAGTGAGTACTTATCAGGTAATGAGTCTTTAAGATTATGCTATAAGTATATTAATGTCATAACTACTAATAATAGTGAAAAGGAATTTTTATTAGATTTAATTGAACAAATTCAAGATACCGAATTAAGGAAAGAGTATTTACAAAAACTCAAAGGTATATTAATAAAGGAAGATTCTTTAGAAAACCTCCTCATAAGGTAAGTATCAATAAAATATTTGAAACACGTGAAGTTCCAAATATTCTAAAGGCAGTTAATATTCAAGACTTAAAAAACGAAGTTAATATATATGAAAAACACATTAAAAATTTACACAAAGATTTATGTTCATTACAAACAAAAGATCTTGAATTAGAAGCAAGGTTAACATTAATAGAAAATAGTCCTTCTTCACCGAACATTCAATCAGAAGACACTCTACGGATCCACAATTTGTTTTCAACTATTATCAAATAAAATTTCCAAAAATGTGGTATCCCTATACTCTTTAAAATTAAGAGATAGTTTTGAATGCATATATTGCACACTTAGATATAGGGCAGAGATCAAAATTGTATTCAAGAAGGATTAATTCCCTCAATATATTATGAACGGACAAAAGAACGACTCCATACTACTAATGGTATGGCATTACAAGTTAAGTATAAATTATCTAATGCTTATATACGCAATCAAGGATATTGTTTCAAAAATTCATTCATTTTAGTACGGGATATGAGTCAAGAAGTTATTCTTGGAACTCCTTTTCTTACCCAAATTTATCCATTTAAAGCAGATCAGATAGGTGTACATACGGAAGTTATGGAAACTACAATATCATTCAAATTTGTCAATTCTATTTATCAAAACAATTTGCCTTTATTACAAAATGCTTCAATAACAAAGCAAATTAATGTAATTGAATGTAATAATCTAACTTACTGGGGCTGACCAACAGCTGACCAACGCTAGCAACGGCGCGACACTACCTAAGGTTTTATTGATACTTACCTTATGAGGAGGTTCTAAAGAATCTTCCTTTATTAATATACCTTTGAGTTTTTGTAAATATTCTTTCTGTAATGCGGTATCTTGAATTTGTTCAATTAAATCCACCACCGGCATCATTCTCTCTCGTCAGGGACTATAAGATCAAATGGTGGGAAAAATTTGCGGTTAACAAGTC
This sequence comes from Carnegiea gigantea, assembly GCA_029747015.1. Taxonomy (NCBI): domain Eukaryota; kingdom Viridiplantae; phylum Streptophyta; class Magnoliopsida; order Caryophyllales; family Cactaceae; genus Carnegiea; species Carnegiea gigantea. The sequence goes on along the minus strand of JAKOGI010003488.1, from coordinate 12,633 downwards.
TTATTCCTTAGACGTTGTTCAAGCAAAACTGCTGCATACACCACAATCAATGACTCCAACCACACCTTCAACCCCTCAAAAGAAGCAAGAACGGTCCTCAAAAGACACAGGCAAAGCTACCTCATCCAATGAG
>JAKOGI010003488.1:0-7500 GCA_029747015.1 Carnegiea gigantea | reverse complement strand
CCTAACAAGAGTCGTCCAGTGGCATCAAAGGGGCCTTGTGCCAGGTGTGGGCAAACAAACCATACTACAACTGAGTGCCGTGTAGGTACTAACAAGTGTATGTGGTGCGAAAGCCCAGAACATTCAATTGCTAACTGCCCCAGAAGACAGAAGGCTGTAGAAAAGGGAGTTGCAAAGCCAGTACCACTGCCACATCAAGGGAGCCTGCCCTCAAAGCCCCAGCGATAGAACGAGCCTATGTAATAAGCAGGAAGGAAGCTACAGTTTCTGGTACAGTTGTCACTGGAACTCTCTTTTTAAATTCAAAACCATTTTGTGTTTTATTTGATTCGGGGGCAACTCATTCATTTATATCCATCCAAGCTGCCTTACAATTGAATTTGAAAAAAAATAAGGAGCGGGCGAACTATAGAATTAGTTTGCCAAACGGGCAAGCAATAGAATGTCTTGTCCTTTATAAGCATGTCCTTATTATAATAGCTGAGCATGAGTTCCCTGGGGACTTGCTTTAATTTGATATGTCAGAATTTGATATAATCTTAGGAATGGACTGGTTGACTGTTTATGGCGCGAACATAGACTGTAAGGACCTTAAGGTCACTTTAAGGGATGCAGAAGGTCGCAAAGTGTGTTTTTATGGAGAAAGATTTCAGAAGGAGTACTCTATAATTTCAATCATGAAAGCAAGCAAGATGCTAAGACAGGGATATATAGGATACTTGTGTTATGTCACTGAGGTTAAAGAAGAGGAGATAAAAATAGAAAATATTCTGGTAGTTTGTGAATTTCCTGATGTCTTCCCTGAGGAATTACCGGGCCTTTCTCCTAAAAGAGAGATTGATTTTAAGATTGAGTTAATTCCTGGTGCACAACCTATCGCAAAGGCCCCATATCAGATGGCACCAATTGAACTCAAAGAGTTAAAAACCCAGTTGGATGAGTTGTTGCAAAAAGGATTTATTAGGCCAAGTGTTTCACCATGGGGAGCTCCAGTGTCGTTTGTGAAGAAAAAGGATGGAACGTTAAGGTTATGCATAGATTATCGAGAGTTGAATAAGATAACCATTAAGAATAAGTACCCTTTGCCACAAATAGATGATCTTTTTGACCAGTTACAAGGAGCCGGGGTATTTTCAAAGATTGATTTGAGGTATGGCTATCATCAGCTTAGGATTAACACAGAGGATATACCTAAAACGGCCTTCAGAACTAGATATGGCCACCATGAGTTTACTGTGATGCCTTTTGGGCTAACAAATGCTCCTGCTGCATTCATGGATCTCATGAATAGAGTTTTCAGACCTTATCTGGATAAGTTTATGGTGGTTTTCATAGATAACATTCTGATATATTCCAAAGACAAGGAGGAATATGCAAATCATTTCAGGACTGTGTTACAAACCTTGAGGGAACACCAATTGTATGCTAAATTAAAAAAATGTGAGTTTTGGCTAACCGAAGTGACATTTTTAGGACATGTAGTCACTAAGGAAGGAATCAAAATTGATCCTCGTAAGATAAATGCAGTAGCTGAGTGGCCTAGACCCGCCAATGTGACAGAAGTAAGGAGCTTTCTGGGTCTAGCAGGATATTACAGAAGATTCATGAAAGATTTCTCGAAGATTGCATCCCCACTCACCAACTTGTTGAAGAAAACCACTAAATTCGAGTGGTCAGACAAATGTGAAGAGGCATTTCAAGAATTAAAGAGACGCTTAGCAACAACACCTATCCTTACCTTGCCTGAAGAAGGAAAAGAGTACACTATCTATAGTGATGCTTCTAAGAACGGGTTAGGCTGTGTCCTAATGCAGGATGACAAGGTAATAGCCTACGTCTCTAGGCAACTCAAGCCTTATGAAAAGAACTACCTCACCCATGATTTAGAGTGCCGTGCAAGATTTACACTGATCACCAAAGTTTAAAGTATATCTTTACTCAAAAGGAGATTAATTTAAGGCAACGACGATGGTTGGAGGTGCTAAAGGATTATGATTTGCAAATTCAATACCATCCCGGGAAGGCCAACGTAGTGGCAGATGCACTTAGTAGAAAGGCCCAACCTGGTTTAAATGCCATGATGCATGCTCAACCTGAAATATCGAGGGACCTCGAAACCATGGGTACCGAGCTAATGCAGCAGGGATGCACAAATGGGGTATTGACAGCACTAGAGGTGCAACCTTTCATAATAGAAGAAATTAAGGCAAGTGAAAAAGAGGATACAAGGCTAGAGCTGATTAGGCATAATGTTGCTCAAGGGAAATAGCCTGGTTTCGTAGTACATGAAGATGGAACCTTGAGGTTTCAAAATAGACTGTGCGTACCCAATAAAGAGGAGTTAAAGAGAAGAATTCTGGAGGAAGCCCATAACACTGGATACTCAGTACACCCAGGAGGAACAAAAATGTACAGGGATTTGAGACAATTTTTCTGATGGGAAAACATGGAAAGTGAGATTGCAGAGTATGTCAATAAGTGTTTGACATGTCAAAAGGTGAAAGCTGAACACCAGCGCCCTGTAGGCAAACTAAGACCTTTAGAAATCCCTACCTGGAAATGGGATTCAATTTCGATGGATTTTGTTATGGGATTGCCCTTTTCTACTTCAAAGAAGAATGCCATTTGGGTGATCGTGGACAGACTCACCAAATCTGCCCATTTTATACTCATTCACGACACTTGGGGCGTAAAAAGCCTAGCACAGCTATATGTCAAAGAAATAGTTCGACTACACGGCATACCAAAGGATATAGTGTCGGATCGAGACCAAACATTTCAGGCTCAATTTTAGCAAGCTTTGCAAAAGGCTTTTGCCACTAAGTTGAATTTTAGTAGTTCATACCAACCTGAGACTGATGGACAAACTAAGAGGGTGAATCAAATCCTGGAAGATATGCTTAGGGCATGTGTACTTGACTTCCAAGGGAAGTGGGAAGACTACCTACCATTGGTGGAATTCTCCTACAATAATAGTTATCAATCCACCATTAAAATGGCCCCTTTCGAAGCAGTATATGGAAGAAAATGCGGAACTCCATTGTGTTGGAGTGAGCTTGATGAGGCATTAACTTAGGGCCTGAGTTGATTCAAGAAATCACTGAAATAATAAGAAAGATTCAAGAACGTATCAAAACAGCTCAAAGCAGACAGAAAAGTTATGCAAACAGAAGGAGAAGACCATTAGAGTTTCAAGTGGGAGATAAGGTGCCTTTAAAGGTGTCCCCGGTTAAAGGAGTTAGAAGATTCAACCTCAGGGGCAAATTAAGCCTTAGGTATATTAGACCTTATGAAATCATTGAGAAACTAAACCCGGTAGCTTACAGATTGGATCTACCAACAGAATTTGAGCATGTGCACAATGTTTTTCATATTTTGCAACTCCGAAAATATGTTCCAGACCCAAATCTTATCCTCAGAACAGAGCCAACAGAAGTTGCTAAAAACCTAATGTATGATGAGCATCCTGTGCAAATATTAGACTACAGGGTTAAGCAACTTCGAAACAAAAGCATTCCTCTCGTTAAGGTTCTGTGGGTCAACCATAACTCTTCTGAGGCTACATGGGAAACTGAGGAGGACATGAGAAGCAAGTATCTATATCTATTTGAGGTACGGACAATGTTGCTTTCGAACTGCAAGTTTCGAGGATGAAACTTCTTTTAAGGGGGGAAGGCTGTAACGGCCCGAACCTAAAGTTCTTTTAATTATTATTTCAAACTACCCTAATCGCAAATTAATTCAGTTGGGTGCCGCATTTTAATCTCGCATTTCAATTCATTATTTTATATGTATATATTTCCATTTATCCTTTGTGTATATACATATATATATTTATACGTCGCAGGTTAAAACGACGACGTGGTCTCGAAATGAGCCTTGTAATGCTCCTTAAGAAATTCTTTCAATGTTCTAATAAATATTTGAACGCATATATTGTAGTAATAGATAAGTGAATAAATAAAGTAAATAAAAGAGCTTAAATTTTTTTTTAAGAATTAATTTGCGAAGCACAATACTAATAAGAATAACTGATCCAAAAATAGTAATAAGGTAACAATAATAATAAAAAGGGATCAATAATCTCTCCCCCAAATTTATATCCCAAGGATGTAAATTCAAATTTATTAATTCTAGCTAGATTATTACTTCAACTATATATATATATATATATATATATATATATATATATATATTATATATATATATTATATATATATATATATATATATAAAATTGTAATTATAATTATACCCAAATTTATGCATATGGATGTAATAAATAAAATATAACAAATGAAAAAAAAAATAGGATAAATATAAGGAGAGATCTAGAAACGGTTATGTGTCACTAACTAATAAGGGGTAAAAAGAAAAAGGGAAGAGTAAATAAAATTAGAGAGTTAAAACGACGACGTGGTCTCGAAATGAGCCTTGTAATGCTCCTTAAGAAATTCTTTCAATGTTCTAATAAATATTTGAACGCATATATTGTAGTAATAGATAAGTGAATAAATAAAGTAAATAAAAGAGCTTCAATTTTTTTTTAAGAATTAATTTGCGAAGCACAATACTAATAAGAATAACTGATCCAAAAATAGTAATAAGGTAACAATAATAATAAAAAGGGATCAATAATCTCCCCCCCAAATTTATATCCCAAGGATGTAAATTCAAATTTATTAATTCTAGCTAGATTATTACTTCAACTATATATATATATATATATATATATATATATATATATTATATATCTATATATATTATATATATATATCTATATATATATATATAATTGTAATTATAATTATACCCAAATTTATGCATATGGATGTAATAAATAAAATATAACAAATGAAAAAAAAATAGGATAAATATAAGGAGAGATCTAGAAAGGGTTATGTGTCACTAACTAATAAGGGGTAAAAAGAAAAAGGGAAGAGTAAATAAAATTAGAGAGTTACATAAATCAACTAAATATTACAAACTCTAAGTCAATCAACTAAATCCCATTCACGCTCTCTTTCCGCTGCTCGCTGGAAGCCCCCAACCCCCCCGCCCTGTTTTTGCCTTCTGCCTGCAGCCTTTTGTACCGTCGTTCGCCGCTGGCCACCGGCTTCCGTCATTGCCGACCACCGCTGCCGACCGTCGCTACCCTGCGCCACCTCCAGTCGGCCTCCTTGTTCCTCCCTTTGAAGTGTTTTGATGGGTTTAGTGGGTTGAGAGGTGAGAAACCCTAACCCCCACTTAGTCCAATTTTGATCTTTTGTGCTAGAATCTTGCTAGTAAATGGTGTAAGTATCAGTATTGGGTGTTTAATTGTAAGTTCCTTGAATTATTTGGATGATTGGATTGAGTTGTAAATTGAGAGAGGTGATGAGTGAGTATTGAGTGAGGTGCTTGAAATTGAGTTGATTATTATGATTTGATGATAATTAATTGGTTCATGAAAAATTTAGAGAAATTTGTGAGTTTTATATATATGATAAGCTTGTAATGTCTTGATTATGGGTTAACGATTAAGGTTGTGCCTTGGGTAATGATCAAGTTAATTATGCAAGTTATTAATGTTCAAGTGAGTTGAGTGATGCTTAAATGGAGGAAAATACCTAGAGAAGCATGGTTGGGTTTATAGGTGGGAGTAGCATGGTCAAACTAAATGCCTTTGCACTTGGTTGTCTCTGTGGACTGGCCTTTTCAAGAATTAAGCTTATAAAGCATCTAGATTAACCTGTGATCATCCATGATGGTATTTTTCCGTAAACCTTTTTGAAATGAATTATGATATCTAAATCTTTTAAATAATGTGAGTGTTATATTTTGATCACAATTAAGGAATTAGGCGAGCGTATACGCGTAGGAGGTGTGTTGAGAGTACATGTTATGGGTTAGCTACGAAGTGGGGAAGGGGGAAGAAATGAAGGGAGGTAAATAACGAGTATGGGTATAAGAGAGCGTCGGAATTGACAGGATAAAAATCATGGTCGAGTATGATTTTAAATTTGACATTGGAGATTAGTTACATAAGGATCGGAATTTACGAATGTGTCAAAAATTCATTTAAGGAGTAAACATGTCAAGCTTACCTTTTGGATTGTACTCAAAACCAAACCCATATTGTCACCACTCCACGTCATGACTAATTGGCTATCCCCATAGCCGTGATCAATAACGATAAATATAACCATGATAATAATAAGAATAATAATAATAATAATCCCATCAATAATAATAATAATGGTAATAATAATGATCGATGACGTCATTAATAATGAACACAAAATAAACCATACTCTTACGTTATTATGATACGTGTTAAAACATTAGTCGTGAAAGAAAGAAGAACAAAAACCAAATAAAATGGAGTCCAATTGAATTAAAAATATTGGCTACATGCATGATAAAAAGAGAATTCAAGAGGATTTAAATTATGTAAGAAACCAAGAAATTTAATATAGATTCCTTAACCTTTCACTAATTAAGGAAAATTTTCATATTTGGAGTAGAAATGAGGCCACATCGGTCACTTCAAGCTGCCAGCAAACAATTTTCAGTAAAAGAGAGAGAGATTTTCAAAGACTAGGTGCGTACAATACCTGTGCTTTTCGAAAACTCACATGTTTTCTCAACTATGCAAAATCACAATGATAATCATATAACGAATCAATTTATACAATGTTTTGTCACATAATTAAGTGGCCCCATCAATTATCAATCAGTTGGGCTTATGCCTTTCAATTTACCCGTGCGGGTGCAACTCAGGCTCATCCGATCGGCCAGGGAGGTGTGCATCTATCTCAAGATCGCTACAGACGTCAACAGGGGTCCATTTTCAGATAATAACCTGTAAATCAGTTTTCTCATACATTCTCTCTCCTGTTTGCCAAACAAAACGTTTTGAAATGCGGGCGCCCAACTGATTTTACTCAAAGCCTACTTTACTGCATAGGAATGTGCATACTGAGCTTCGGCTTATATTTCGAATGTTTTTATGTTTTCTGTTTTAAGTAAAGGATCAGTGAACAGTCCTCCTGACAAGCCAGAGAATAGTAAGAAGTGAAATAGAGTCCCAATTCTTTTGCTGGAGTTTCACTAGCCAAGAGCTCAACGTGATTTAGAGGCTATCACCTTAAGTATCTACGGGTTGTGTATTCTTTTAAACCAACGCCACTTACTAGTATATTGCAATCATATATTAAATTTGCAGATGCATTACAACTTATTTAAATGGTTGAATGTATGTTATTCCAAGTTTGTCGTGAGCCGGGCGATTAAGGGGTAATATAATGATTCCAGTAATTTCCGTTAGCCTTGTTTCATTACGAAACGACGGTACGCCTCCAACCAAAGAATTTCGGCTACTAATCAATAATTTAGGAATAATCAAGTGAGACTAATAAGGCTAGAGTAATTAGGCATTAGGGACTGGGGGCGTTACACATATAGACATACATACATACAAATATAAATAAATATATATATATATATATATGTTTATATA
>JAKOGI010003487.1:0-52096 GCA_029747015.1 Carnegiea gigantea | reverse complement strand
CATACCTCTTGCCACCTTGGCTCATGATCCTCATTGGACCACATAGATCCATATGTATTAATTCAAGGGGGCGAGTAGTGCTTATACACTTTTTAGACTTAAATGAATTTTTGACTTGTTTGCCTTTGGCACATGCATCACATACCTTGTCATCATTGAATTTGAAGGAAGGTAAGCCAACTACTAAATCTTTGGTTACAAGTTTGTTCAAAAGAGAGTGGCTTGCATGACCTAGTCTTTTGTGCCAAAGCATAACATCATCTTTTAAGGCACTCAAACAAGTCAAATTATTTTGGGGAAGAGTCGAAATACACACTTTATAAACATTTTTGTGTCGCTTCTCCCTCAACACAACATCTCCTGTGTTCATGTTTACAACCAAGCAACATGTTGGAGAGAACACTACTAGGTTGCTTTGTCACACAGTTGGGACACACTTAGCAAGTTGTGTTTTAAACCATCCACAAAATAAACATTGTCAATTGAATGGGAGAGTGACTCACCTATCTTACCTATACCGATAATTATCCCAGATTTGCCGCTTCCAAATGCTACACTCCCTCCTTCTGATGCTGTAAGTGAGAGAAAATTTGATTTTTCACCAGTCATATGCCTCGAACACCCACTATCAACATACCACAGCTGCCTGTTCCCTAGACTATTTTCTGCACTGTTTGCTGGGTTGTTTGCTGGGTTGTTCTCTCTCACTTCAGCCTGCAAAACAAATCAAGGGTTAGTTTTGGGAACCTAGATCCACTTGGGTCCCATTCCTTTAGAGGTACAAATCTCATCTTTCCTAACCCATATTTGTTTTACGTGCACTGAGTTCCTTTTAATGGCATACTTTCTTGAGGGACAAGTATAACGGTAATGACCCGTTTTACCACAGTGATAACATACAATATTCTCAAATAATCCTACATATTTTCTATTCACTGGGCAGGTCATCTTAGGCACAAAACCTAGTCCTTTTCTATTTCGACTATGATGGGTGTTTAACCATTCAAGTGCTTGTGAGGACCTATTCCAGAGCTTGTTTGTGGCAAGGTCTGATTCCATTTGTTTCATTTTCTCACGCAAGTTTTTATTTTCTACAAGCAAGGACTCGACCTTACCTTTTAAGTCAAGGGATTCTTTTTCCAGCTCAGTCAATTTAGTGGAACAAGTCTCTTCTTTCATAAGTGGAGTTTCTTTAAGCACATTGATGTTTTCATGTAAGGCAAGAGTTTCTTTGTCAACTTCAAGTTTTTCCAATTTAAGGGTTTCATTTTCAAGTTCTAGATCTCGAACATCCCCTTTTAATTCAGCACATATATCCATTATAGTGTACACTAATTCCTCAAGAGTTGATTTATTTAGACCATGTACCTTGTTCTTGAGTTGAGTCAGACTATCTGTTGATCCATCATCTGAATCAGTGTCACTTCTTGCCATGAGTGCTACATTAGCTTCCCCAACTTCAGACCCTTCCTCATCCTCACTTGAGTCTCCCCAGGCCGCGAGCATAGCTTTTGAGAACCTTTTCACTGAGCTGCTTACACCCTGTTTCCTCCCCTGTTTTCTGGGGTGTTCGGGTTCTTGTTCTTCCTTGTGCAGTGGGCAGTTTCTCATAATGTGGTCCAGCTTACCACACTTGAAACACCCAGTAAACTGTTCCCGAGGGGTGTTCCTGGCTTTGCCGAAGTCCTTCCTTTTGATGTTTTCTTTGACTTTCCTGAAGAACTTCTAAAATTTTTGAGTCATCATGGCAATCTCCTCCTCCTCAGAATCAGAATCATCTTCTAAGGCCTTTAGTGCAAAACCTCATTCTCTCTTTGTCTCATCTTTCTGTTGAGAATATTTCCTAAGTTCATATGTTTGGAGGTTTCCAATTAGCTCATCTAGGGTGATCTTGTTCATGTCCTTAGCTTCTGGGATGGCCGTTACTTTTGCTTCCCAAGAATGAGGTAAAATTCTTAGGATCTTCCTTACCAATTCTTCGGTGGTGAAGGATTTTCCCAAGGATTTCAACTCATTCGTTATGTGAGTGAAGCGAGTGTACATGTCCATCACACTTTCTCGATCACCCATCTCGAACAGCTCATACTTTCTCATAACCAATTCAATCCGGGATTGCTTTACTTGATTGGTCCCTTCGTGAGCTACTTGCAAAGCATCCCAGATTTCTTTGGCCGACTCACATTCAGATATGCGAGTATATTCATCAGGACGTAGGCCAAAATACAGGAGTTTCTTGGCCTTGGCATTCTTCTCCATCATCTTGTAATCTTCAGCATTGAACTCCTTAGGCTCCTTGGGGATTGACTTTCCATCTTCAGTTGTTTTCTTAGGGATGAGTGTTCCATGCTTGATGAGCATCCACAACTCATAGTCCTCGCCTTGGATGTAGTTTTCCATCCTATTCTTCCACCAACTATAGTGTTGGCCATTAAAGTATGGTGGACGAGTTCTGGATTGACCTTCAAGCATGCCTTGTGGAGTACTCATCTTCAAGGATCTCTCAAAGGTGTTAGCTTTTCAAAGGAGAACCTGCTCTGATACCACTTGTTGAATAAGAGAGTACACAACCACAAGAGGGGGGTGAATTGTGGTGTCCGATTTTCGCAAGTTGCTGACAAACAGTCTTAGACCCTGTTCGCACAGGTTGTTCCTGAGATAAGCAGAAGCAAAAATCCAACAAAATTGAATGCGGAAATAATGGACACAGGATTTTTACGTGGAAAACACCTATAGCCCAACTGAGGTGAAAAACCACGACCTACCTCGTGTAGGATTTAAACACTTCACTAAACGGGCTAATCACGTTACAATAGTAACACACCTTGTTGCAACTTGTAACACACGTAACCTGTCTTCCCTAAGATAAGTTACCCCATGTCCAAAATCCACTTGATTTGGACACACACTCTACTCACTCTTGTAAAAGAAGAATGTAAAGAAAAAACACCCTATTACAATGCTTCTCAACTAAGCTAATATAGGGTACAATAAAGTCCTAATATGCCAACTTTGAAAGCTCAATTAATTCACTCACAAGGCTCGGTTTTCTTTTCAAACGTTTTAGCTCATGAACTCAGAATTTTTTCTCTCTGAAAACCGATGTGTCCAAGATTGTAAGAAGCCGCCTTTTATAGTGCTTGGAACACAATTCATCAAATTTTTGGAAACTAAAAAATCTGAAGAATATAGAATCCTTTACCCACAAGGGATGGAAAAAACTATTTCTGAAATTTTTGGAAACTAAAATCCTAGAGAAAATAGAATCCTTTAGCTATAAGGGGTAAGGTGACATGAGCTAAAAAACACTTCCTGAACCGCGTGCATAAGGCGGTGTTCTTTAGCAGCTAGCCCATGTTTTTATCAACTACCTTATCCACTTGCCAAAAATTGGATATTTTTTTTATTCAAAAAGATTTTGCAAATCCCTTAAGATTTTTGATAACCGTTTTTTAGGGTAAAGAATAAGATACTCCATAGAAAAATCTTTCTTGCAAATCTTTGAAGAAGCTGCTCAAAACCCAAAAGATAAAAATCGTGCAAAGCAGTTTTTCGCAGCTTATTCTGGAAACACCCTAATCGCCCTGTTTCCAGGGTTGTTCTGAAGGGTGATCCGAAATATTTTCCGAAAAGCAAAACCGTTTCCAGGCAGTGGTAAATTAAAACTTTCTAATTGGCATATTAACAAGAGTCTAAAAATATAAAACTAAATCAAATCAAGACATCTTGTTGTAACCACTAGTCATCTTGTAGAACGACTTTGCTGCAAATATTTCACAGAATATGCTTCAAACACTGCACGGAACCTGTTTGTCACAGCTGCACATATCTTATGTTTCAAATACTTCTCAGGATATGCTTCAAAACACCTCACAGAAGCTGTTCCTCACAGGTGTTCTTACATTGCTGACTTGAGTACCTGTTCTTGATAAACCATCAGTCAAGCAGTTTTAATACATTGAGAACAGCAGTAAGGTCCTGTTTGGAAAGCCTGTTTGGAGCAACAACAACAACACTTGGATTTGTTATCATCAAAACTTTATACATTCTAACAAATTTCTCCTTTTTGATGATGACAAACCAAGTGACCATATTGACTTTCAAGGGCAATTTAAGTGATTTGTACTAATTATTCAAATTCACATGAAGCAGTTAGTATCGAAAAGATTGTAAGAAAATTAACTCGTCCATGGCAGAGCTAAAACAATATTGGTCAACCTATCTTCCCCCTTTTGGCATCATTAAAAAGTGGGGGCGAACAGTCAAACAGAGGGTGTTTGCTATCACCACCACTTGGGTAATGGAGGAAAGTCAACAGGCGATACACTCAAGTGTGTTGGTATGGTAATGAGATTGGCCATCCTAGTCACACCCAAGCAATTCACAACAGAAAGCAAGCAAGGCAAAGCCAATCAAAAAACAAGATAACCTGTCATTCACCAAACAAGTGCAACAGAAAGTACAAACTGGCAAGAGAGGATAACCAAGAGAAGTGAGAACAGGCTATGAGAACAACAGATGAGGGGTGATCAGAGAGCAGGAGTGGAAAAATTTTGCTGAGAGGGAAGAGAGAAGGGCGAGGATATCTTCATGGCGTTTTGCATTGAGAGCCTTTTCCTCGTCCAGGGCAGCCTTTACAGCGTTAAGCTCAGTACTGAGGTGAGAGTTTTCTTCCAAAGCAGCCTCAAGCTTGGTTGAGGAACTGCCAGGAACAGGAGGACGGGGTGTTCTGGTCCCCTATTCTGAGGCAGACCCTTCAATCAAAGCATACCCACACCCCATAAGGGTGTTACTCCCAATCTCATCGATGAACTGAGCTCCCACCTTCTTCTATAGAGTCACCCCAAAGTGCTCAAGCACACTAGTCAGGAAGAAGCCGTATCCCAGGTCATGTTTACTGGAGGTGTTTGCAATTCTTGCTATGTGGTGAATCATGATGGCAGGAAGGTTGATTTGCTCTTCCTTGTCCATCAGATCCATCAAACATTGATCCATGGCATCAGCAAGATTGCGACCCTGGCCTCTGGGGATGACATTCTTGATGATAAACCAAAATAGCAATTGATGGAGCGATATCATGTCCCCTTTCTTCACAGACTGGGGTGTTTGCAGGCTTGGTTGCTGGCTAAATTTCTGGGCGAGTTCCAGCAGCCTGGCTGTCCCTAGAATAGTCTTGTCTTCCCTCACATATATATCAAAGTCTGTGGAGGGAATCCCTAGAATGTCCCCTAATATCTTCGCATCAAAGCGAAGCTGCTTCCCATTAACAATACTTGTCACCACTCATTCGGTGACAGTGCAGTTGGCATAGAACTCTGCCAACTCATGCACAGAACACCCCAGCTGGGTGTTTGTAAACAACTCATACCACCCCTGTGCACGCAGCTTGTGCAGAAACACCCCCAGTCCCTGTTCCTCAAAATATTTGACCTTTATAATTTTGCCCCTGACAACCCGTCTCTGAAGCAATTGGGTCAGTTTGGCTGAGATTGCAGACGGGGTAGATTTCTTGGCTTGTTTAGGTTGGGGCTCAGTAGGAGGGTCTTGGGTGGAGGCATGTTTGAGGGAGGCTTTTCTCTTGGGTGTTTTGAGGGTTGATGGTTTTAGTATAGGAAGAGGCTTATCCTCTGAGGACTCTGAGAACACGAGCGTGCCCTATTTGAAGACAGTGTTCTCAGTGTCGCTATCTGATGAAGGCTCAGAGGAGGAATCAATCTCCTCAATAACAGGGGCTGACTGTTTGGCAGGACGAGGAGTGGAGTGAAAAGCTATTCGGGCTGATTTTCTTGTGGGTCTGTTTGTGGGTTTGGCTGAAGAGGGGATTTGTGGTTTTGGTTTGACAATGGGTTCACTTTTTGAGGGCTCTTCAGTCTGGTCGCTTTTAGACCTTGATGGTGGTCGTGTTCTTAGTACTCTAGCACGCCTAACCACAATTTTGTACCTTTTGCGTTTCTCATCGGTTGGTGGTACCGATGTGGCTTGCTCAGTTTTGGCAGGGGCCTCCTCCAGTTGACCAGTACTTCCCCCTTCTTCTCTTGACAAATCCACCCCTAGGTTCTCCTTAAAAACTTCAGGCCCTGTTTCTGACCCTGTTTCCTTCCATGAGGGCCGTCAGAAATTGTGTAGGTGCAAACAGGGCTGTGGCTGTTTGCAAGGCTGTGCCCTGTGTCTGGTTGCCCTGGGTCAAGGTCGAGGAGCTCTCGAAGCTAATGGGGAACGCCATTTTTCAGAGGAAGGAGAGAGATTAGGGTTCCTTGAACAGAGTTTCAAAGCAAGAGAGTTTCGGCGGAGGTGAGAGATTGAGCAAGAGCTTTAAAGGGAGAGAGTGACGTGCGAAATCTTTAAAAGATTTTGCCCGTTTTTGCAACAGACTTTAGCATTTATTGCGCACACCTTGGGAAGAGATTAGCAATTTTCAATTTGTTGCACACATTTGACAAACAAGAGGCGTACCTGTTTCTGATGCTTGTTCTTGAGGTTACTTGCTAGGTAACATTAGACAATAAGGGCAATCTCATTAGACCTCAACGAGTGTCAGCAAGTTGCAAACCTCACATATGCTAAACATAGCACACAAGTTGACTGCAAACAAAATTTTAACATGTTGTACCCGTCACTTTTAAATTTTGCAAACAGGGAGAGAGAACAGGTTGGTCAGGTTGTTCTAATTAAGCCTAGTTCGAGTCTATTTCTTTGAAATTGTTCTCTACTCAATGCCTTTGTGAATATATCAGCAATTTGATTTTCAGTGGCACAAAAATTCATTAAGATCACTCCCTTTTCAACATTGTCTCTCAAGAAATGATGACGAATGTCAATATGTTTTGTTCTTTTGTGTTGACATGGATTTTTGGCAATGTTAATTGCACTTGTATTGTCACAATAAATAGGAATCATCCTATGTCAACACAAAAATCCTTGAGTTGTTGTCTTATCCATAATAACTGAGCACAACAAGATGCAGCTGCCACATACTCAGCTTCTGCTGTGGACAACGCAACAGAGAGTTGTTTCTTGGTTGCCCAAGATACCAAACAAGGTCCAAGAAAGTGAGCCATACCTGAGGTGCTTTTCCTACAAACCAAGAAACCTACGTAATCAGCATCAGCATACCCAATAAGATCAAAGTTGCAACCTTTAGGATACCATAAGGCTAGATCAGGTGTATGTCTTAAGTACCTAAAAATTCTTTTAACAGCCTTTAGATGAGTTCCTTTAGGGTTTGACTGAAAACGTGCACATAGACCAACACTAAAAACAATGTCAGGTCTACTAGCAGCTAGATATAAGAGTGACCCTATCATGCCCCTATAGGATTTCTCCTCAACTGAGGGACTACCATCATCCATTACCAATCTAGTTGAAGAAGAGATGGGAGTATCAATGGGCTTGGCTGACTCCATCCCAAAACGCTTAAGTAATTCCTTAATATACTTTTGTTGATGGATCATGGTGCTGTTTGAAGTTTGCTTGATTTGCAATCCTAAAAAGAAATTAAGCTCACCCATCATGCTCATTTCAAACTCACTCCTCATCATTTTTGAAAATTTATTGCACAATTCATGATGAGTTGCACCAAATATGATGTCATCGACATATACTTGGACAATCAACAAATGTTCCCCTTTAGATTTTAGAAACAAGGTATTGTCTACCTTGCCTCTTGTAAAATTATTTTCCAATAAAAAGCTTGACAACCGCTCATACCAAGCTCTAGGAGCTTGTTTTAAACCATAAAGTGCCTTGTCAAGTTTGAAAACATGGTTAGGAAATTCATCACTTTCAAAACCAGGGGGTTGTTTGACATACACTTCCTCTTTAAGGTACCCATTTAGAAACGCACTTTTAACATCCATTTGATATAACTTGATCTCCATATGGGCTGCAAACGCTATCAAGATTCGAATGGCTTCCATCCTTGCAACAGGTGCAAAAGTTTCTTCATAATCAATTCCCTCTTCTTGGTTGTAGCCTTGAACCACCAGCCGGGCCTTGTTCCTAGTGACTGTTTCGCACTCATCTAGCTTGTTACGGAACACCCACTTGGTTCCAATGATTGTTCTATCCTCTGGCCGTGGCACAAAGTGCCATACCTTGTTTCTTTCGAACTGATGGAGTTGTTCTTGCATGGCTGTGACCCAATCTGAATCTGCAAGAGCTTCATTAATATTCTTAGGCTCAATTTTTGAGAGAAAAGCATAGAAAGCACAGAAATTTTTTGAGCCTAGATCTAGTTTGAACTCCTGCATTAATATCAGACAAAATTTGATCAAGAGGATGTGAACTTTGGTATTTCCATGATCGTGGTGAAAGTGGGTTACAGATATGCTCTCCATCCTAGCTGGAATACTTGGCGAAACAAGTTCAGCACCTGTTCCCAAGCCTGTTTGGGAGCCTATTCCTGAAATTATCTCAGAAGGGTTCGGCTGATGTTGTCCCGAACAGGGTTCCACCCTGTTTCCCCCTGTTTGGTTCACACCCTGCCTACCTTCCTGAAGAACAGCTTCAGGCCTTGATTCCTCAGGTTGATCCTTACCTAGTTCATCTTGAAGCAGCATGTCTTTTCTAACAAGACCTAGTTCGAGGTCTTCCTCCTGTGCATCATTCTCACTTAGAGAGTTAGTTTCATCAAAAAGCACATGCACACTTTCTTCAACACACAAGGTTCTCTTATTAAACACTTTGTATGCCTTACTATGTGAGGAGTAACCGAGGAATATTACCTCGTCACTCCTTGGATCAAATTTCCCTAAGGCATCCTTTCCATTATTATACACAAAACATTTACACCCAAAAACTCTCAAATGCAAAATATTTGGTTTTCTTCCTTTGAGGATCTCATAAGGAGTTTTGTTAAGAACAGGTCTAATCATGCATCTATTTATAATGTAACATGATGTGTTTAAAGCTTCAGCCCAAAAATTTCTAGGAAGACCCTAGCAACAAGCATTGTTCTAGTCATGTCCTCTAGAGTACGATTTTTGCGCTCTACCACCCCGTTCTGTTGGGGTGTTCTTGGAGCTGAAAATTGTGATCAACACCATGCTCATTACAATAGTCAATAAAGCTCGAATTTTCAAATTCTGTACCATGGTCAGACCTTATGCATACCAAAGAGTGTCCTACCCTCTTTTCAGTCTTTTTAATGAAAGCAAGAAATTTTTCAAAAGTTTCATCTTTAGAAGCCAAAAACAAAGTCCAAGTGAAACGAGAGTAGTCATCCACTATCACAAGCACATACCTCTTGCCACCTCGGCTCATGATCCTCATTGGACCACATAGATCCATATGTATTAATTCAAGGGGTCGAGTAGTGCTTATACACTTTTTAGACTTAAATGAATTTTTGACTTGTTTGCCTTTGGCACATGCATCACATACCTTGTCATCATTAAATTTGATGGAAGGTAAGCCAACTACTAAATCTTTGGTTACAAGTTTGTTCAAAAGAGAGTGGCTTGCATGACCTAGTCTTTTGTGCCAAAGCATAACATCATCTTTTAAGGCACTCAAACAAGTCAAATTATTTTGGGGAAAAGTAGAAATACACACTTTATAAACATTTTTGTGTCGCTTCCCCCTCAACACAACATCTCCTGTGTTCATGTTTACAACCAAGCAACGTGTTGGAGATAACACTACTAGGTTGTCTTTGTCACACAGTTGGGACACACTTAGCAAGTTGTGTTTTAAACCATCCACAAAATAAACATTGTCAATTGAATGGGAGAGTGACTCACCTATCTTACCTACACCGACAATTGTCCCAGATTTGCCGTTTCTAAATGCTACACTCCCTCCTTCTGATGCTGTAAGTGAGAGAAAATTGGATTTTTCACCAGTCATATGCCTCGAACACCCACTGTTAACATACCACAGTTGCCTGTTCCCTAAACTGTTTCCTGCACTGTTTGCTGGGTTGTTCTCTCTCACTTCAGCCTGCAAAACAAATCAAGAGTTAGTTTTGGGAACCTAGATCCACTTGGGTCCTTTCCTTTGGACGTGTAAATCTCATCTTTCCTAACCCACATTTGTTTTACGTGCACTGAGTTCTTTTTAATGGAATACTTTCTTATAGGACAAGCATATCGATAATGCCCCGTTTTACCACAATGAAAACAAACAATTTTTTCAGGTAATCCCACATATTTGTTATTCACTGGGTAGGTCATCTTAGGTACAAAACCTAGTCCTCTTCTATTTTGACTATGATGAGTGTTTAACCATTCCAACGCCCTTGAGGACCTATTCCAGAGCTTGTTTGCGGCAAGGTCCGATTCTAAGTGTTTTATTTTTTCAAGCAAGTTTCTGTTTTCTTCCAGCAAAGACTCGACCTTACCTTTTAAGTCAAGAGATTCTTTTTCTAGCTCAGTCAGTTTAGTGGAACAAGTCTCTTCTTTCATGAGTAGAGTTTCTTTAAGCACATTGATGTTTTCATGCAAGGCAAGAGTCTCTTTGTCAACTTCAAGCTTTTCTAATTTAAGGGTTTCATTTTCAAGTTCTAAATCTCGAACATCCCCTTTTAATTCAGCACATATATCCATTATATTGTACACTAATTTCTCAAGAGTTGATTTATTTAGACCACGTACCTTGTTCTTGAGTTGAGTCAGACTATCCGTTGACCCATCATCTGAATCAGTGTCACTCCTTGCCATGAGTGCTACATCAGCTTCCCCAGCTTCAGACCCTTCCTCATCCTCACTTGAATCTCCCCAGGCCACGAGCATAGCTTTTGAGAACCTTTTCGTTGAGCTGCTTACACCCTGTTTCCTCCCCTGTTTTCTGGAGTGTTCGGGTTCTTGTTCTTCCTTGTGCAGTGGGCAGTTTCTCACAATGTGGTCCAGCTTACCACACTTGAAACACCCAGTGAACTGTTCCCGAGGGGTGTTCCTGGCTTTGCCGAAGTCCTTCCTTTTGATGTTTTCTTTGACTTTCTTGAAGAACTTCTTAAATTTTTGAGTCATCATGGCAATCTCCTCCTCCTCAGAATCAGAATCATCTTCTAAGGCCTTTAGTGCAAGACCTCGTTCTCTCTTTGTCTCATCTTTCTCTTGAGAATATTTCCTAAGTTCATATGTTTGGAGGTTTCCAATCAGCTCATCTGGGGTGATCTTGTTCATGTTCTTAGCTTCTTGGATGGCCGTTACTTTTGCTTCCCAAGAATGAGGTAAAATTCTTAGGATCTTCCGTACCAATTCTTCGGTGGTGAAGGATTTTCCCTAGGATTTCAACTCATTCGTTATGTGAGTGAAGCGAGTCTACATGTCCATCACACTTTCCCGATCACCCATCTCGAACAGCTCATACTTTCTCATAAGCAATTCAATCCGGGATTGCTTTACTTGATTGGTCCCTTCGTGAGCTACTTGCAAAGCATCCCAGATTTCTTTGGCCGACTCACATTCAGATATGCGAGTATATTCATCAAGACCTAGGCCAAAATATAGGAGTTTCTTGGCCTTGGCATTCTTCTCCATCATCTTGTAATCTTCAGCATTGAACTCCTTAGGCTCTTTGGGGATTGACTTTCCATCTTCAGTTGTTTTCTTAGGGATGAGTGGTCCATGCTTGATGAGCATCCACAACTCATAGTCCTCGGCTTGGATGTAGTTTTCCATCCTATTCTTCCACCAACTATAGTGTTGGCCATTAAAGTATGGTGGACGAGTTATGGATTGACCTTCAAGCATGCCTTGTGGAGTACTCATCTTCAAGGATCTCTCAAAGGTGTTAGCTTTTCAAAGGAGAACCTGCTCTGATACCACTTGTTGAATTAGAGAGTACACAACCACAAGAGGGGGGTGAATTGTGGTGTCCGATTTTCGCAAGTTGCTGACAAACAGTCTTAGACCCTGTTCGCACAGGTTGTTTCTGAGATAAGCAGAAGCGAAAATCCAACAAAATTGAATGCAGAAATAATGGACACAGGATTTTTACGTGGAAAACACCTCTAGCCCAACTGAGGTTAAAAACCACGACCTACCTCGTGTAGGATTTAAACACTTCACTAAACGGGCTAATCACGTTACAATAGTAACACACCTTGTTACAACTTGTAACACATGTAACCTGTCTTCCCTAAGACAAGTTACCCCACGTCCAAAATCTCCTTGATTTGGACACACACTCTACTCACTCTTGTGAAAGAAGAATGTAAAGAAAAAACACCCTATTACAATACTTCTCAACTAAGTTAATATGAGGTTCATTGAATTCCTAGTATTTCAACTTTGAAAGCTCAATTAATTCACTCACAAGGCTCGGTTTTCTTTTCAAACGTTTTAGCTCATGAACTCAGATTTTTTCTCTCTGAAAACCGATGTGTCCAAGATTGTAAGAAGCCGCCTTTTATAGTGCTTGGAACGCAATTCATCAAATTTTTGGAAACTAAAAAATCTGAAGAATATAGAATCCTTTACCTGCAACGGATGGAAAAACTATTTTTGAAATTTTTTGGAAACTAAAATCCTAGAGAAAATAGAATCCTTTAGCTACAAGGGGTAAGGTGACATGAGCTGAAAACACTTCCTGAACCGCGTGCATAAGGCGGTGTTCTTCAGCATCTAGCCCATGTTTTTCTCAACTACCTTATCCACTTGCCAAAAATTGGATATTCTTTTTATTCAAAAAGATTTTGCAAATCCCTTAAGATTTTTTGATAACCGTTTTTTAGGGTAAAGAATAAGATACTCCATAGAAAAATCTTTCTTGCAAATCTTTGAAGAAGCTGCTCAAAATCCAAAAGATAAAAATCGTGCAAAGTAGTTTTTCGCAGCTTATTCTGGAAACACCCTGATCGCCCTGTTTCCAGGGTTGTTCTGAAGGGTGATCCGAAATATTTTCCGAAAAGCAAAACCGTTTCCAGTGAGTGGTAAATTAAAACTTTCTAATTGGCATATTAACAAGAGTCTAAAAATATAAAACCAAATCAAATCAAGACATCTTGTTGTAACCACTAGTCATCTTGTAGAACGACTTTGCTGCAAACACTTCACAGAATATGCTTCAAACACCGCACGGAACCTGTTTGTCACAGCTGCACATATCTTATGTTTCAAACACTTCTCAGGATATGCTTCAAAACACCTCACAGAAGCTGTTCCTCACAGGTGTTCTTACATTGCTGACTTGAGTACCTGTTCTTGATAAACCATTAGTCAAGCAGTTTTAATACATTGAGAACAGCAGTAAGGTCCTGTTTGGAAAGCCTGTTTGGAGCAACAACAACAACACTTGGATTTGTTACCATCAAAACTTTATACATTCTAACAAATTTTCCCTTTTTGATGATGACAAACCAAGTGACCATATTGACTTTCAAGGGCAATTTAAGTGATTTGTACCAATTATTCAAATTCACATGAAGCAGTTAGTATCGAAAAGATTGTAAGAAAATTAACTCGTCCATGGCAGAACTAAAACAATATTGGTCAACCTATCTTCCCCCTTTTGGCATCATTAAAAAGTAGGGGCGAACAGTCAAACAGAGGGTGTTTGCTATCACCACCACTTGGGTAATGGAGGAAAGTCAACAGGAGATACACTTAAGTGTTTTGGTACGGTAATGAGATTGGCCATCCTAGTCACGCACAAGCAATTCACAACAAAAAGCAAGCAAGGCAAACCCAATCAAAAAACAAGATATCCTGCCATTCATCAAAAGAGTGCAACAGAGTATAAACTAATTCACCAAGAGAAGTGAGAACAGGCTATGAGAACAACAGATGGGAACAGCTCATGAGGGGTGTTCAAGGAGCAGAAGGAGAAAATTTTGCTGAAAGTGAAGAGAGAAGGGCGAGGAGATCTGCATGGCGTCTTGCATTTAGAGCTTTTTCCTCGTCCAGGGCAGCCTTTACAGCGTTAAGCTCAGTACTGAGGCGAGCGTTTTCTTCCAAAGCAGCCTCAAGCTTGGTTGAGGAACTGCCAGGAACAGGAGGACGGGGTGTTCTGGTCCCCTGTTATGAGGCAGACCCTTCAATCAAAGCATACCCACACCCTATGAGGATGTTACTCCCGATCTCATCAATGGACTGAGCGCCCACCTTCTTCTGCGGTGTCACCCCAAAGTTCTCAAACGCACTAGTCAGAAAGAAGCTGTATCCCAGATCATGTTCCCTAGTGGTGTTTGCAATTCTTGTAATATGTCGAATTATGATGGCAGGAAGGTTAATTTGCACTTTCGTGTCCATCAGATCCATCAAACACTGATCCATGGCATCAGCAAGATTGCGACCCTGGCCTCTGGGGATGACATTCTTGATGATAAACCAAAATAGCAATTGATGGAGCGATGTCATGTCCCCTTTCTTCACAGACTTGGGTGTTTGCAGGCTTGGTTGCTGGCTAAATTTCTGGGCGAGTTCCAGCAGCCTGGCTGTCCCTAGAATAGTCTTGTCTTCCCTCATATATATATCAAAGCCTGTAGAGGGAATCCCCAGAATGTCCCCTAATATCTTCGCATCAAAACGAAGCTGCTTCCCATTAACAATACTTGTCACCACTCCTTCGGTGATAGTGCAGTTGGCATAGAACTCTGCCAACTCATATACAGAACACCCCAGCTAGGTGTTTGTAAACAACTTATACCACCCTTGTGCACCCAGCTTGTGCAGAAACACCCGCAGACCCTGTTTCTCAAAATACTTGACCTTTATAATTTTGCCCCTGACAACCCATCTCTGAATCAATTGGGTCAGTTTGGCTGAGATTGCAGACGGGGTAGATTTCTTGGCTTGTTTAGGTTGGGGCTCAGTAGGAGGGTCTTGGGTGGAGGCATGTTTGAGGGAGGCTTTTCTCTTGGGAGTTTTGAGGGTTTATGGTTTTGGTATAGGAAAAGGCTTATCCTCTGAGGACTCTGAGAACACGAGCATGCCCTGTTTGAAGGCAGTGTTCTCAGTGTCGCTATCTGATGAAGGCTCAGAGGAGGAATCAATCTCCTCAATAACAGGGGCTGACTGTTTGGCAGGACGAGGAGTGGAGTGAAAAGCTATTCGGGCTGATTTTCTTGTGGGTCTGTTTGTGGGTTTGGCCGAAGAGGGGATTTGTGGTTTTGGTTTGACAAGGGGTTCACTTTTTGAGGGCTCTTCAGTCTGGCCGCTTTTAGACCTTGATGGTGGTCGTGCTCTTGGTACTCTAGCATGCCTAGCCACAATTTTGTACCTTTTGCGTTTCTCACCGGTTGGTGGTACCGGTGTGGCTTGTTCAGTTTTGGCAGGGGCCTCCTCCAGTTGACCACTACTTCCCCCTTCTTCTCTTGACAAATCCTCCCCTAGGTTCTCCTGAAAAACTTCAGGCCCTGTTTCTGACCCTGTTTCCTTCCATGAGGGCCGTCAGAAATTATGTAGGTGCGAACAGGGCTGTGGCTGTTTGCAAGGCTGTGCCCTGTGTCTCGTTGCCCTGGGTCAAGGTCGAGGAGCTCTCGAAGTTAATGGGGAACGCCATTTTTCAGAGGAAGGAGAGAGATTAGGGTTTCTTGAACAGAGTTTCAAAGCAAGAGAGTTTCGGTGGAGGTGAGAGATTGAGCAAGAGCTTTAAAGGGAGAGAGAGACGTGCGAAATCTTTAAAAGATTTTGCCCGTTTTTGCAACGGACTTTAGCATTTATTGCGCACGCCTCGGGAAGAGATTAGCAGTTTTCAATTTGTTGCACACATTTGACAAACAAGAGGCGTACCTGTTTCTGATGCTTGTTCTTGAGGTTACTTGCTCGGTAGCATTGGACAATAAGGGCAATCTCATTAGACCTCAACGAGTGTCAGCAAGTTGCAAACCTCACATATGCTAAACATAGCACACAAGTTGATTGCAAACAAAAATTTAACATGTTGTACCCGTCACTTTTAAATTTTGCAAACAGGGAGAGAGAACAGGTTGGTCAGGTTGTTCTAATTAAGCCTAGTTCGAGTCTATTCCTTTCAAATTGTTCTCTACTCAATGCCTTTGTGAATATATCAGCAATTTGATTTTCAGTGGCACAAAAATTCATTGAGATCACTCCCTTTTCAACATTGTCTCTCAAGAAATGATGACGAATGTCAATATGTTTTTTTCTTTTGTGTTGACATGGATTTTTGGCAATGTTAATTGCACTTGTATTGTCACAATAAATAGGAATGCATCCTATGTCAACACAAAAGTCCTTGAGTTGTTGTCTTATCCATAATAACTGAGCACAACAAGATGCAGCTGCCACATACTCAGCTTCTGCTGTGGACAAGGCAACAAAGAGTTGTTTCTTGGTTGCCCAAGATACCAAACAAGGTCCAAGAAAGTGAGCCATACCTGAGGTGCTTTTCCTATCAACCAAGAAACCTGCGCAATCAGTATCAGCATACCCAACAAGATCAAAGTTACAACCTTTAGGACACCATAAGGCTAGATCAGGTGTATATCTTAAGTACCTAAAAATCCTTTTAACAGCCTTTAGATGAGTTTCTTTAGGGTTTGACTGAAAACGTGTACATAGATCAACACTAAAAACAATGTCAGGTCTACTAGCAGTTACATATAAGAGTGACGCTATCATGCCCCTATGGGATTTCTCCTCAACTGAGGGACTACCATCATCCATTACCAACCTAGTTGAAGGAGAGATGGGAGTATCAATGGGCTTGGCTGACTCCATCCCAAAACGCTTAAGTAATTCCTTAATATACTTTTGTTGATGGATCATGGTGCCGTTTGAAGTTTGCTTGATTTGCAAGCCTAAAAAGAAATTAAGCTCACCCATCATGCTCATTTCAAACTCACTCCTCATCATTTTTGAAAATTCATTGCACAATTCATGATGAGTTGCACCAAATATTATATCATCGACATATACTTGGATAATCAACAAATGTTTCCCCTTAGATTTTAGAAACAAGGTATTATCTACCTTGCCTCTTGCAAAATTATTTTCCAATAAAAAGCTTGACAACCGCTCATACCAAGCTCTAGGAGCTTGTTTTAAACCATAAAGTGCCTTGTCAAGTTTGAAAACATGGTTAGGAAATTCATCACTTTCAAAACCGGGGGGTTGTTTGACATACACCTCCTCTTTAAGGTACCCATTTAGAAATGCACTTTTAACATCCATTTGATATAACTTGATCTCCATGTGGGCTGCAAAAGCTATCAAGATTCGAATGGCTTCCATCCTTGCAACAGGTGCAAAAGTCTCTTCATAATCAATTCCCTCTTCTTGGTTGTAGCCTTGAACCACCAGCCGGGCCTTGTTCCTAGTGACTGTTCCGCACTCATCTAGCTTGTTACGGAACACCCACTTGGTTCCAATGATTGTTCTATCCTCTGGCCGTGGCACAAGGTGCCATACCTTGTTTCTTTCGAACTGATGGAGTTCTTCTTGCATGGCTGTGACCCAATCTGAATCTGCAAGAGCTTCATTAATATTCTTAGGCTCAATTTTTGAGAGAAAAGCATAGAAAGCACAGAAATTTTTAAGCCTAGATCTAGTTTGAACTCCTGCATTAATATTAGACAAAATTTGATCAAGAGGATGTGAACTTTGGTATTTCCATGATCGTGGTGAAAGTGGGTTTACAGATATGGTCTCCATCCCAGATTTCTTTGGCCGACTCACATTCAGATATGCGAGTATATTCATCAGGACCTAGGCCAAAATATAGGGGTTCCTTGGCCTTGGCATTCTTCTCCATCATCTTGTAATCTTCAGCATTGAACTCCTTAGGCTCCTTGGGGATTGACTTTCCATCTTCAGTTGTTTTCTTAGGGATGAGTGGTCCATGCTTGATGAGCATCCACAACTCATAGTCCTCGGCTTGGATGTAGTTTTCCATCCTATTCTTCCACCAACTATAGTGTTGGCCATTAAAGTATGGTGGACGAGTTATGGATTGACCTTCAAGCATGCCTTGTGGAGTACTCATCTTCAAGGATCTCTCAAAGGTGTTAGCTTTTCAAAGGAGAACCTGCTCTAATACCACTTGTTGAATTAGAGAGTACACAACCACAAGAGGGGGTGAATTGTGGTGTCCGATTTTCGCAAGTTGCTGACAAACAGTCTTAGACCCTGTTCGCACAGGTTGTTTCTGAGATAAGCAGAAGCGAAAATCCAACAAAATTGAATGCGGAAATAATGGACACAGGATTTTTACGTGGAAAACACCTCTAGCCCAACTGAGGTTAAAAACCACGACCTACCTCGTGTAGGATTTAAACACTTCACTAAACGGGCTAATCACGTTACAATAGTAACACACCTTGTTACAACTTGTAACACACATAACCTGTCTTCCCTAAGACAAGTTACCCCACGTCCAAAATCCCCTTAATTTGGACACACACTCTACTCACTCTTGTGAAAGAAGAATGTAAAGAAAAAACACCCTATTACAATGCTTCTCAACTAAGCTAATATAGGGTACAATGAAGTCCTAGTATGCCAACTTTGAAAGCTCAATTAATTCACTCACAAGGCTCGGTTTTCTTTTCAAACGTTTTAGCTCATGAACTCAGATTTTTTTCTCTCTGAAAACCGATGTGTCCAAGATTGTAAGAAGCCGCCTTTTATAGTGCTTGGAACGCAATTCATCAAATTTTTGGAAACTAAAAAATCTGAAGAATATAGAATCCTTTACCTGCAAGGGATGGAAAAACTATTTCTGAAATTTTTTGGAAACTAAAATCCTAGAGAAAATAGAATCCTTTAGCTACAAGGGGTAAGGTGACATGAGCTGAAAACACTTCCTGAACCGCGTGCATAAGGCCGTGTTCTTC
Source organism: Carnegiea gigantea (assembly GCA_029747015.1). Classification (NCBI taxonomy): domain Eukaryota; kingdom Viridiplantae; phylum Streptophyta; class Magnoliopsida; order Caryophyllales; family Cactaceae; genus Carnegiea; species Carnegiea gigantea. The sequence goes on along the minus strand of JAKOGI010003487.1, from coordinate 33,360 downwards.
AGCAGCTAGCCCATGTTTTTCTCAACTACCTTATCCACCTGCCAAAAATTGGATATTCTTTTTATTCAAAAAGATTTTGCAAATCTCTTAAGATTTTTGATAACCGTTTTTTAGGGTAAAGAATAAGATACTCCATAGAAAAATCTTTCTTGCAAATCTTTGAAGAAGTTGCTCAAAATCCAAAAGATAAAAATCATGCAAAGCAGTTTTTCGCAGCTCATTCTGGAAACACCCTGATCGCCCTGTTTTCAGGGTTGTTCTGAAGGGTGATTCGAAATATTTTCCGAAAAGCAAAACCGCTTTTAGTGAGTGGTAAATTAAAACTTTCTAATTGGCATATTAACCAGAGTCTAAAAATATAAAACCAAATCAAATCAAGACATCTTGTTGTAACCACTAGTCATCTTGCTGAACGACTTTGCTGCAAACACTTCACAGAATATGCTTCAAACACCGCACAGAACCTGTTTGTTACAGCTGCACATATCTTATGTTTCAAACACTTCTCAGGATATGCTTCAAAACACCTCACAGAACCTGTTCCTCACAGGTGTTCTTACATTGCTGACTTGAGTACCTGTTCTTGATAAACCATTAGTCAAGCAGTTTTAATACATTGAGAACAGCAGTAAGGTCCTGTTTGGAAAGCCTGTTTGGAGCAACAACAACAACACTTGGATTTGTTATCATCAAAACTTTATACATTCTAACACTTTTCCTATTGAGCTTTCACGAGTTCCTTCGCCATTTCACCTGTTTTTGGTGAAGTGGGGACCGAGCTGATCTGTCGGCCACAACTTTGCTGCCTCAGAAAATATTCATCCACCAACAGCTTCTCAAAGTGAGCCTCAGCTTGTCCAGAAGGGAGATCACACAAATTTTAGGGTTTCAGAGAGAGATCCCTTTCTCTAGCTCAGAGAGAGAGAGAGAGAGAGAGAGAGAGAGAGAGAGAGAGAGTTTGTGTATAGTGGCTGAATTGAGGCATATATTACCACCTATGTTCCTCTGATAGTTGAGGGCATTGTTAAATTTCTTTTAAAAAAACAAAATTAAACACCAAACTTGACTTCTTACACAATGGAATTCAAGGGTAGTTAGGTAATTACAACATCCCACGTCACCATTTCATTCAGATTTCAAGACTTTTCGCCGGATTTGGGTCCCAAAAATATTAACCCATACCTTGATGGGCCCAAAAATATTTATCCAAATTTAGTGGGTCAGAAAAATATTAACCGATATCTCAATGAGCCCATATGTAAATTTTTCTCCTCGTTTATATGAAATCCATTTCTATACGAACCCGATCGTGAGATTAAGAGGACCTTCCGCTTGAGGAGGAAGAAACAAAAGATTAAAGAACAAAGACACGAGGCAAAAAGAACTTCATCAAATATGGCGGGAGGAGGAGGTGACCAATGAAGGACCCTTAGGGGTTTTATTACCCCTGTAGTTCAAGGAATCGAGTATCGCTCGCCATAACATTGGTGCAAATAATTTTGAGCTTAAGCCTGTTCTCATTTTCATGGTGTAACAATCCCAGTTTGGAGGAACTCCTTTGGAAGACCCGAATATACACCGCTCGGTCTTTTTAGAGATGTGCAACATGTTGAAACTAAACGGAGTCTCCACCGATGCCATCCGACTGCGATTATTTTCCTTCTCACTAAGGGATAAGGCAAGAGCTTGGTTGTATTCTCTACCTTCGAGATGCATCACCACGTGGGATGAGCTTACTAGAGCTTTCCTCGCTAAGTTTTTCCCTTCAAGCAAAATGGCAAGCTTGAGAAATCAAATGATCAATTTCACTCAAAGGGATGATGAGATGCTTTATGAATCTTGGGAGCGGTTTAAGATTTGTTGCACTTATGTCCCCATCATGGTCTTCAACGATGGATGATTATTCAAGCTTTTTATAATGGTGTGACCCAACCTGTAAGGTCTACTATCGATGTGGCGGCAGGAGGAGCCTTGATGAATAAAACTGAAGACGAGACCTATAATTTGCTTGAAGAGATGGTACCCAACAACTTCCAATAGTCCACCGATCGAGGCCAATCCAAACGGGTTGGAGGTAAGCTTGAAATTGATGCACTCACTTTACTTTCTACTAAAGTTGATGCTATGACTCAAAGGTTGGACCATATAAATGTTATGCTGTGAATTCTGGTGCCCCTCCCACATGTGAAATTTGTGGTTCAATTGAACATGTAACTTTGAATTGTCAAGTTGGGAGTCTTTTTCCCATTACTCTAACGAAGTCAACTATGTCCAAAATTTCAACGCCAGAGTAGCCAATGACCCTTATTCTAGTACCTACAATCCAGCTTAGGGGAATCACCCGAATTTCTCATATCGAATCCCAACCCTTCTAATATTCCCCTAATGAATGCTAGACGACCCCCCAGTTTTTAAAGACCTCTTTTCTCTCCACAAGTATCATAAAAGTGCAATTTAGTAGCTATGATGGAAAGTATGCTTATGGCACAACAAAAGCAGGATGAGTATATTAAGCAATTAGCTTCTAAGGTTGATTTGCTTACTACTCACAACAAGATGTTTGAAGCCCAAATTGTCCAACAAGATAGCTTTTCACCTACGCCCTCAGATAGACTTCTTAGCAAGCCTGAACCTAACCCTCGTAAGCATTGTAATTGTGTCACCTTGAAGGAAGAGGTAGAGGACTTTACTAACCCTAAGGACATACCACTTAAAGAGGGCATAGAGATATTATGGTTGAGAGTAAAGAAAGGAATGATAATGGCAAGGTCGCCACATTCATAGAGAATGAAAATGTAGAGGTCCGCACTGTTTTTCCATCAAAGCTTTCTTACCCAAGTAACTTCTCTATCCCCTGTATTGTGGGAAAGGTGGAAATTGAGGGAGCCTTTTGTGATCCAGGTGCAAGCGTCAGCCTAATGCCTTACTCTTTGTTTCATAAGTTTCACGTAGGGCCGCTACAAACCGTACGCTCTTCACTACAGTTAGCAGACAGTTCTGAAACTCAACCCATAGGCAAATTAGAAGATGTGCTAGTCAATATAGGAGATATTTGGGTATTGGAAGACTTTATCATAGTTGATATGCCCGAGGCCGATGAGGCCCAAATTATTCTAGATAGGCCCTTGTTGGCTACCACAGGTTGCCATATTGATGTAAGAAAGGGGTTTATAACATTTGAAGTGCAAGGGTGCTATGCCGTGTTTTATCATAAGGAGGAGAAGGTAGTTTTACCTACTTCTTCTCTATTGGATGAATTTCCCCCTTCCCCCAAGATTGACATCGAGGATTTCTTGAATTATGAAGATCCTCCTGATCTTGACTGGATTTCCATTGAGGACCCAAACCAAACGTATGTTAAGGTGGAGTCTGCTGCTCCTATACCGCCTAGCATGCCCAAGGTTGGGGCCTACGCTTCTAACGAGTTTGCTATGAGTGATTATTACAGGTTTACTCAAGCTGTTCTCTCCTTGCCCCATATGGAAGGATTTAATACAGATTTTGATTTGGGGGTTGAACAAGGTGAAAGTAGCCAGTCTGATGGGCTACATCAGTGGTTTATCCTGTATGCTAATAGTGCGTTATAACTTAAATTGATGAAGACGAAGGACCTTCAACCAGATCTTTTAAGATGGTACTTTCGATTGAAGCAATTTGATTTTGTGGTCCGTGATAGAGCTAATGTCCATACACTCACTGATCCGGGCCAAGCATAGAAAAATGGTCAAGCTCTTGGCCTTAAAGGAACGCTTCTTGAGAGGCAACCCAAGCCCTTTTACTTTTCTTCGCTTTGCTTTTTATTTCTTTTTTAGTTTTTGTAAATAAAAAAAATTCAAGAAAAAAACGAAAAGAGAGACACGAAAAAAAAAGAGAGAAAAGGATAAGAATGGAATAAAGAAAGAGAAAGACAGACAAAGAATAAGAAAAGAAGGAAAGGAAAAAAAGAAAATAAAAATAAATAAATATATCATGTTTGGCACCACGGCCAACAGACCAGCACCGCAGGCTGTGGGGTGCCAAACCAAAAAATAAAAAATTTTCAGGTGTCAGCAGACACTATGGTCAGCCCGCGGTGACTGCCACGGACCGTGGCATATTGCTATTCACCGCGGTCAAGGGTTTTGACCGTGGTGACTTCCCATTTTTTCCAAACTTCATCTTCTTCCTCGACTCCTTCTCTCTCTACTTCTCTCTTTCTCTCTCTAAACCCTCCATTGCTAAACCTTCAAATCCTCCCTCATTTCTTCTCATTATTTCTCCATTTTCACTGACAATCCTTCCTTTTCACTTAATCCTTCTCTTTCTTTCACAAATTTCATCTCTTTCTTCTTCTTTTTCTTCAAACTCATTACACCTTCACCCATCCACCATAACCATCTTCTTTTGTCTCTAACTCTTCTTCTTTTGACTTAATTCCTTCATTTTTCTTCCTCAAAATTTTCTTATTTAGGCTTTAGTTTTAATTTTTGTTCTATTTTGCAACAATGGCACCAACTAAAAGGCAAAGGAGTGTCAAGGAGGTTAGATCATCAAGTCAAGCACTATCCCGGCCTCAACGGACCTCCCAAACTTCCACCAATGCGTGAAATTAAGGTAACATTCCTACCCTCTCGGTTTAACTAACCCTGGTCATGTTGCTAGATATAACTATTTAAATGAATGCATGGTTGTGGCGACCCGAAATTATGATGAGGAGTTGTTAGCACGTTTAGGAATGTTAGATGACATTAGGTGGTTGTTTGCACGGGGTGGTATGGGACACTTCATAGAAATAAAAGAGTATACATACTGAGACCTAACCCTAGAGTTCCTGAGTACACTCCACGTTGAGATCACCAGAGGCCCTCAATGTCAAGTTAAATACATTTTATTTTATTTACAAGGACAATTATACGAGTTGAGCTTAGGTACCTTTAACAGTATATTAGGTTTTCCACCTAGTATGGATTTACCGAACCAACAAGTCCCCTGCAAATTCAACCCAAATGTATTTTGGGGTGAACTTTCGGGGAGTGTTAGGTATAGCACTAGTTCATCCAAGTGCACACATATTAGGAACCCTTGCATTCGGGTAGCTTAGCGTATCCTAACTTGCTGTTTCTTTGATCGGGCTGATAGTCTAGATGTTCTGAGATTATCTGAGTTATATTTCTTGTCCTGTATGCTTGACAATGTCCAACTTGACCCCAGTTCATTTTTAAACGGGCAATCATATAGTGTTGCTGTTAGCACTAAGGGTAGGATAGTTATAGGAGGTACTGTGACTATTATTGCTAGATTTTTGGGTATTAAGTCCAACCCTGAGGATAGAGTCTCTGGGACCGAGCGGCTTGATTACACCGCCTTTAAGATCATGAACTTTTGTAAAATAGAGGCTAGACGTTTGTGCTAGATTTACCCTGGGGATCGGCTTTTGTTGCTTCCCAATGTCGGTCATACTAACTTACTTCACCGGGCTAACCTTTATGGGGTACCTGGTGACGTCGAGGTTGCTCAACCCGCACCCCACTCTCCATCGCTCATTCTAGTAAAGCCGAACATAGCTCTTTCCCTCAACCAAAGCCGAACATAGCTCTTTCTTTCAACCACCACCTATTGACTATGCCGATCTACAAGCCACCCTTGGGTCTGTTCAGGAGGAGCAAGTGTCCCTTCGAGCTTACGTTGTTTCTGAGAACGCCGCTCTTTGTGATTTTGTCCAACGAGCTACATGGGATGCTTGCTACCCAGACCCAATGTTTCTGGGACTATAGGGCTTGTTTAGAAACCTGGCGGGATTGGCATATCTCTTATGGTCAACCATCTTATCCTCCTCCCCCACCTCCTTTCTGATTGTTTTGTGCTACTCTGCTTTCCTTTTTCTACTTTATGCCGATATTGAGGGCAATGTGTGATTCAAGCGTGGGGGAGTTACTCATTAATTTGGCATCTGATGCCCTATTTGGTTTGGTGTGCTTGTGTGTTGCATATATTGTTTGTGATAGTTGTTTTTGAAGTTTTATTGTTTTTTTATCTTATTTGGTTAGAAGCGTTTTTGAAGTATATTCAGTTTTTCTTTTTCTTTTCATTTTAAATTGCATTTTTGGTTTTATTTTAGTTTCTTTTCATTGTTTTTGCATTGTTTTTAGGATTTTAGATTGGATTTTAGGAGCATGCACAAAAACAAAAAAAACACAAAAAGAGAAAAAAAAAAATCCTCTGATGATGATCTTTGTAGACTAGGTAGGCTTCTTTAGTTTAGTTTTATCCTTTGATTCGCCCAATTGTGCATAAAAATGTTTGAGAATGAGTTTGTAAGCTTCATGTTTTGACCATATGTTGAGTGCGAGTTGATTACCCCATGACTCTTTACATGAGTTTTGGCATGTGTTTAGTAATGAGCTAATTATGACCTTGGTAGATGTCCCATTAGACTTTGAGCTTTTAGAACTATTTATCAATTTAGTCTCATATTTCTTTTATGTGTGATCTTACTTGATATCAATTCTCTAGAACTTGCTTGGATTCTCATTCAAGATCACATTTCGCATATGCATTTAGGCAATATGATTGGGGCATTTCTATGACTTGTTAAATCCAATGGCCAGATAGCTACCTTTGTTGCATATTATATCCCTTGCTAACCCCTTTGAGCCTATATCTACTTTTCTTGATCTGAACATCTTATTATAGCCTATGGCCAAATGATTATCTCACCTTTAAGCCAGGACTAGAGGAGCATTTTATTCTTTTGCATCAAGTTTGATGGGGAGCTAGCAAGGTGTATTGAGATCTTTTAGTGGATTTTGGTTGTTTAGTGAAGGGATGCATGATCTTGATAAATCGCTTATCTCCTTGTGCATAATTTAAAGAAGAGTTGAGATTCAAAGTTTTATATGAATTTCCGTTGGCTAAATCTTCTAAAAAAAAAAGAGAAAAAAATAAGCATTAAAAAAACCATCAAAGAAAAGAAGAATTAAAAAAAAAAGAATATGAAAAGTGTTAGGCTTGTTGGGATTGTAAATATTTATGACTTTCAACTCTTTGTTTCTTTGATTGGGGATGTACTTGGTTGATTTATATTAGTTTAGGGATGATGTTATGTGATGCATTGGAAATGTTTAGCTCTTACTCTTTGGCTTCTAACTCCATATTTCCAAAACATTTTTTTGCGTCTTACCTTTACCCACGGCCCCATTACAACCTTATGAAAGTCCTTATAATTGTTTAGTGTCTTTACATTTTAGTGGTGGCGATTAGAGAATCTTATCAAGCTTATGGTAGAATTGAGTCTATGGAATGAGAATTCAGGGAGCCTTTATATATTTTCAAGCACATGAGTGATGAGTGCCACATAACTATAGTGAGGTTCTATCAGCATTGCTAGCTCCATTTGTCTCATTTGTTGAATGATTGTATTTGATAATTTGGGGGGACTGATTCAAATTTGACATTATGGTCTATCGAGTGATTTTCGAAAATTTCATTTCCTAGTCTGTTTGCTAAATAATTTTTGCATCTTTTTGGGCTAACTTGGGATCGGCTTTGCCATTGGAATATTACCTATGTCTATCCTGAAGAGGTTGTGTATATCTTTCTTGGTTTAGAGGTGCTTAGGAACAAGCAACAGTTTAAACACAGGGGAGTTGATAAGTGCCTATCATATATATCATTTTAGGGTCATTTTGTTGCATTTTTAGGAGAATTATATACTGTATTTCTAGGAGAATTATATGCTTTAAGTTATCATTTATACTCCTATTCTTGATTTATGTTTGGGTACGGTTGTTTGATGTATTTTGCACAGATTTGGACCATTTTGACCTAGCATTTGACCATCATTTAAGCATATTTTGCCCCCCGATAACCATGAGGTGTTATACTTGTGGAGCAAGACAAGAGCAAAATTATGGCTCTAGCCAAGACCACGATCCAACCATGGTGCCTGCCACGGACCGTGGTCAGCTGTGTAACTGTGGCCTCTTTGTTTTCCTCTTGGCTGTGTGGCCGAAAATCCTCAAGCTTTTCTTTGTAAGTCTGTCCCTTAGCAGCAAGAGAGGAGAAGGATAGCATAGATTAGTTCATTTCTTTCTCAAATTTCACTCTTTTTAGTTGGGATTTTTAGTTTGTTTTTACAAGCGAGAAATCTTGAGTGTGGAGATTAGTTTTGTTGACGGTTCGAAGACTTGGTTGAAGGTTGTCTTGATGAAGCCCTTCCTTCTCATATTTCGCTGAATCATTGGTTAGTTGTTTAATTTTTAATCATGAGTGAGTAGTTTATTTCGTCTAGGAATTTGTTAGTTTATGGAAGTGTAATTGGATCATGTTTTAATCAATAGAACTGTGCTTATTTTTCATGATTGGTTTGATTTCGTTTTATCAAGTGATTATCATGTTATGAGTAGATTTTTGGCCAAATTTTGCTTGCACACTTGAAACAATTGAATGAAGTACTAAAAGATGAAATTTGATTGTTAGACTGCTTAATAAAACCGAGCGTAGCGATGACTCGAAAGAGAGATTTGCATGTTGGGAGGACATAGAGAGTAATCGAAAATATTAAACATGGATTAAGGAAAATTAGTTTGAAAGAACGACTTTTTCTTAGTTTATGCAATTTGATTGATTTCGAAAGAATGGACTGAATTTTGGATGGATTGCAATTGCCTCAAAATTATCCGATTAGAGAAAAGTGCATGCTAATCATTTTGATCCAATCACCTTTCTTAACTGCATAAATCCTTAGGCGTTTTCTTCCTGATTAAATTTAGAATTGGTTAATTAGAAGTTGTTAAATCAAGTCCTCGATTACGTTGTTGCTTAGCATTTTCTGATAGAAAGGACTCGATATATTCTTTGATCCCTGAAGACGATTTTTTGACTATACTACTACACCCATGCGCTTACGGGCGGTGGTCATGCACTTATATTAGGAAGTCTTGCATTCGAGTGGCTCAGCATATTCTCACTTGTTGTTTCTTTGCTCGGGATGATAGTTTGAATGTCCCTAAATTGTGTAACCTTCTGTCTTGTATGTTAGATGGTGTCCAAATTAATCCTGTGGCGTTCTTGGGCCAACAATTGTATCGTGCGGTTGTTAGCACTAAGGTAAGATAGTCATTGGAGGTGTAATCACCACCATTGCTAGACTTTTGGGTATTCAGGTCAATCCTGAGGATTGATTTTCCTCATCTGAGTGGCTTGATCAAGCCGCTTTTGAGCTGATGAACTTTTACAAAGTAGAGGCTGGATGTTTGTGCTGGATTTATCCTGGGGATCGGCTTATGCCGCTCCTTAATGTTGAGCAGACCACCTTTCTTCACCGGGCCAACCTTCATTGGGTACCCGGTGATGCTGCGGTTGTTCGCCCTGCACCTCGTTCGCTGTCAAGCTGGGCCTAGTTCTTCTTCCCAACCTCCTCCATTGACTATGCAGAGGTTCAAGCCACCCTTAGGTTCATTCCGAAGGAGCAAGTATCCCTTCCAGCCTATTTTGCCTCTGAGAACGCCGCACTTCGTAGCTTTGTCCAAGAGCGGTACGACGAGCTCTGTGGGATGCTTGCTACCCATACCTAATATTTTCAGGACTATAAGGCTTGTCTTGAGACCTAGTGACATTGGCATATCTGTTATGGTCAACCTCCCTACCCTCCTTCCCCACCCCCCTTGTGATTGCTTCTTGCTCCTCCCCATTCCCTTTTCTACACTTATGCTTATATTGGGGACAACGCTTTATTCAAGCATGGGGGAGTTAGTTAGTTAATTGATGATGTCTTGCCTAATTTGGTTTAGTGTGTGGTTGTGGATGTATTGTATGTATTGTTCATGCTTGCATTCAGACCCAATCCAATAGCATAGTACATGCCTATTTCATTTGTTTCTCTGGGGCCCAATAAGAAAAAATTATTGGCTAAAGTTCCTCGTCACTCATCCCAAGTCAATCATCACGAGAAGATGCTAGGTAATTAGGAAAAGGAATCAAAATTGCACGGCCTCAATGACAGTGGGAGTTTTCTAATTCTGCTCAAACTTAGAGAATAGGATATACGTTCGAATTATACATCGGTTGGGAGAGGCAGTAATTTGGCGAATACAAAACCATATGATTAGGCAAACTAAAGGGATGATGATACTATAAAAAAGGAGTTAGAAGTAATCAAGGGTTAGTTTCATTCAATATCTTATGGTTTAGTTTTCCTCTCATGTTTATTTAGGCCCTGTTCGGTAAAATTAGCGGTTCAAGTAGCGGATAGCGGTTCAGGTAGCGGATAGCGGTTCAGGCAGTGGATAGCATTTCTAATTTAGCTGTTAGCGGATAGCTGCTTAGATGAGCAGTTGAAATAAACGTGGTCGGTAAATTTAGCTGTTGGGTTAGCTGATTAATGTAAATTGACATAAAAGGATATAGATAATTTCCAAATATAAAATTTCATAAGGATATTTTTTGGCAAAAAAATATGAAACGCTACCTTTAAATGCCAAACGTTAATACTATTAGCTTTTCAGAAACGCTGCTTAAAACGCTAAACGTTACTTAAAACGCTAGTCAAAATACTATGTTACCGAACACCAAAAATTACTTGATGAGTGTATTGACTTAGTCAAAACGGTAAACGCTACTCAAAACGCTGTTGTCGAACACGCCCTCAATTAAATACAACAAGCTTTGGGGGATTCTCGTATTTATGCCGTAGTGCCCCCTATCTTTATTTTATTTTGCTATTTTGTTTTAGCTTCGTTTACTGCGCTTCTCACTTTCTGCTTCCATCACCAATTTCCTATAGTAGACTGCTTGATCATTATTTAATTGAGTATAGCGGCAAAAGTTAGCCATTATTTCTTTTCATTGTATTTCAATCCTCTTCAATCTGAGCATTAGATTGTTAATGCCATTCTTTTGATGTTCCATTGTTATTGCTAGGTAGGTTGAGTTCTTCAACATTAATATTAATAGTTAAGTAATTTAAGTGGGTAAATTTATTGCTATCATCTTTACGGAAGTGACCTCTATTTGCTGGATTTTATCACAGAGAGACACCGTGCGCATGAGGTTATTATTATATTAGACTAAGAATGATAGAGGCTGATTCCTCTACATTGTGAAATTACTTATTTGGGATAACCCTTGTTGAAGTACTATTATGACCAAGTCTTTTGAAGGTATATTCCCAGCTAGGGCTAAGAAGAATAGGGTACCCGGTCCATCTTTATGAAACCGATCCTGATCTTTTATTGCGCTCCTTTTAGGCCTATTATTTCATTAAACCATTATTCCTATAAAATCACAAAAACCAAATCAAACCCCAAAATAATTTTGGTTACGAGTAAAAACTAAGTGATTAGATGCTACTGAAATGGACATTTTTGGTGCCTAAATAAATACTCCCACAACTAAATTTTGCTCGTCTTTGAGCAAAATAAAATAAGAGGAAAATTTATCATGCACACCTAACTCACTTTCGTAAGAATCACAGTTGTATGTAGCACCTGCAACAAGCTCTTTAAACCACTATGTTCTCCCTAGTGGATGAATGTGGTCTCGTGAGCAGAAGGGGAAAAAAACAAAGAAAAATAAAAAACAGAAAATCTTTTTGCATTTTTTTTTTACTATACTTAGAATATGCATAAGGGAAAACTTTATATACTTGACCAACAAATCATCCTTAGAAACCTTTATACACATGCACAATGTACATGTCAGGACTCTTATTACCCGTTGGTGACATTTACACACCAATTTTTCACCCCACAAACCATTGAAATAGTAAGTCCATCCTAGTGTACAGTGTGAAAGTGCACTATCACCCTAGAAGCTACACTTACCAACGTTTGACTCAATCCCACTTGATTACTTTATTGACCTATTGACTTGAGAAGCAAGCTTTTCCAGTAGCAGTATTGCCTCAAAGGGTAGCACCTAGTAGCGTATGCTTCAAACGGATACTTGTCATTCTCGATCTATATTTTTTTATTATTATTACTTTTCCAACATTGTTGTGTTTTTTTCTCTTCTTTTTTTTAGGGCTAGATGATGGGCGAAAACAAAAGAAAAGATGAGTGGGAGAATCAATCATGTAAGCGCTAAACACTAAGATGCTGATGATATGGAATGGCACACTTTATACTAAAGTCCATCACGTACAAACTACTTCTACAGAACCCAATAATAAGTCACAAGGGGTCAAAGTTGATCACAATAGTACAACTTCCTAAAATCACACAAAAATAGAAAGTTTTTTTGGTTTTTAAAAAATGTTTCTCTTTTGTGTTCTTTTTCAAAAATTTTGAAGCATCACTCCCCCTCCTCTACAACAAGATCACACAATGTCTACATTATGGAAAAAGGAGCATCTAGGATACAAAATAAAAGAGAAGACAAAATAAAGACATGATATACACACAATAAATAAGAGATAGAACAATAATACCGGGTTGGATACTAGTGTACCCAATCTACTTCATCGCCTATTAGAAATCTCTGGGTGGTTCATGGAGTATCAGGTGCTCCACATTCTCCTCTCTAGGAAGCTCTAGGAACTACTTCAAGCTCAGACCATTATCCTTCTTTTTGATTCCAATAGCCAGATATTGTATCTCGACTGCATCACAAGGAAATACATGACTGACCACAAAAGGATCCATCCATTGGGACTTAAGCTTACCTGCAAATAGGTGTAATATCAAATCATATAAGAGCACTTTCATATCTAGAGTAAAGTCCTTCCTAAGGATCATCTTTCATGAACTAACTTCACCCTCTCCTTCGACAATCTAGCATTCTTGTGCGCCTCAGCTCGAATCTCTTCTAATTCACTCAACTGTAGTATCCTCTCTTCACCTGCTGCCGTAAGATCAGAGTTAGGTGTCTTGGTAGCCCACCAAGTTCGATGCTCAAGCTTAACTAAGAGATGCCAAGGCTTCCCATAAACTACCCTATAAGGTGACATACCTAAGGGTGTCTTCTAAGCCATCCTATAAGCCCATAAAGCATTAATAAGCTTGCTACCCCAATCCCTCCATTCTAGTTACTTGATCTGCTTGTTTGAAACCTCAACTTGGCCACTGGTCTAGGGATGATATGGAGTAACTAGACTATAGATAATGGAGTAACGTCTTAGCAACAAATCGCCAGATTGATTTTAAAATGTGTACCTTGGTCACTAATAATAGCGCGAAGTATGCCATACCTAGAAAAGATGTTTTCCCTTAGAAACTTCACCATAACTCTAGCCACATTAGTTCTAGTGAGAATACATTCAAGCTACTTAGAAACATAATCAACAGCTAGCAAAATATGCTCATTCCCAAAAGAGATTGGGAATGGTCCCATAAAATCTATGCCCCATACATTAAAGATCTCCGACACAATAATGAGGTTGAGGGGCATTATATCCTTTCTATTGATACAACCTAACTGCTGACATGTAGGGCATTTCCTACGTTACTCATTGGCATCCTTAAACAAAGTTAGCTGATAAAATCCACACTAAATAATCTTGGTCATTGTTGTTTTTCCACTAAAGTGCCCTTCATAGGCTTGGTCATGATAGAAAGACAAGATACTCCTAACTTCATGGTTTGGGGTACATCTCGTAACGATTGGATCAAAATAATATTTACACAAGTAGGGATTATCCTGAATATAAAATTTCACTAAGTACAAAATCTATCCCTATCATGCTTATTTCAACCCTCATGAATCCTACCAGTAATAAGATAATTCAAAATATTAGTATACCAAGGGTTAGACTAAACCAAAAATGACTTTCCACTAGGAAAGCACTCAGAAATAGGGGTTTCAGTACCCCTAGCACACACTATCCTAGAAAGGTGGTTAGCAATAGGGTTTTCAGAACCCTTCCCATCTCTAATCTCACAATCAGGCTCATATAGAAGGAGCATCCATCTCACAAGCCTGGCTTAGGGTCCCTTTTTGAAAGAAGGTGTTTAAGTGTAACATGATCAGTAAAAATAATGACATGAGAATCGATCAAGGGCTAAGCTTTTTTAAAGTAAAGACAATAGCTAAGAACACTTTCTCAGTCATAGTATAATTCATCTAGGCATCATTTAATATGTGGCTCGCATAATGGACCATGTGGAGTTTCTTATTAATAAGACATCCTTGAACAACTCCTACAGCATAGTCAGAAGCATCACACATCATTTCAAATGGCCTGCTTCACACGAGAGGTTACAGAATAGGGGCAGTGGTCAGTGCTTACTTCAGCTTTGTAAATGCCTCCAAACATTTGTCAGAGAAGTCAAAGAGCATATCCTTAGCAAGAAGACTGGACAAGGGTCTAGGAATCTTGCTAAAGTCCTTAATAAAGCTATGATAAATCCAGCATGTCTAAGAAAAGACCAAACATCTTTCACATAGGTAGGAGGGAGAAGATTGGCAATCAAATCAATCTTGCCCTCATCGACTTTAATACCATCACCAGAAATAACATAATCCCATTTTTACCATGAAGTGACATTTTTCCTGATTCAATGTCAAATGTTTTCCCTAAACTTTGTCAAAACATTCCTGAATTGGTCAAACAATCATCAAAAGAAGGCCCAATCACAGAAAAATTATCTATGAAAATCTCCATACAATGTTCAGTCAAATTAGAGAATTTGCATCTCCAGAAAGTAGCGAGGACATTACATGGACCAAATGGCATCCTATGAAAGGGATAGATGTTGAATGAATAAAGAGTCTTCTTCTGATCCTTAGGAGCCAGAGTAACCATCAAGAAAACAACAGTATGAGCATCCAGCTAACCTTTCTAACATTTGGTCCAAGAAAAGAAGGGGAAAATGGTCTTTTCGAGGGGGCAACATTTAGTTTCCTATAATAAATACAGAACCTTCACCTAGACTGCACTAGAGTTGGGATTTGCTCGTTCTTGTCAATTCTGATCATAGTAATTCTGGTCTTCTTAGGAACCACCTAAACAGGCTTACCCTACTCACTATTAGAAATAGGGTATACATGATCCAACCATTTCAACACTTTCTTCCTGACTACCTTCTACAGAGTCGAATTTAACCTCATCTAACAGTCCTGGTAAGATCTAGCATCATCCTATAAATAGATCTTGTGCCACACAATTATAGGGCTAGTACCCTTAATGTCTCCTAAGGTCCATCCTGAGGCCTCTTTATTCTCTCCAAGTAAAGGAATTTCTCTCTTGGTCTTGGTCTAAATTAGAAGCAATGATTACAAGTAAAGACTCATAGGACCCAAAAAAGCATACTTAAAGGAATCAGGTAGGAGGCTTCAGATCAAGTGAAATAGTAAAAGCATTACAAGCAAAAACGACATCAGCAATGAAGTCCATAAAGCCTCGATCATCAAAGTTAAACAGATTATAGTTAGGCTCATCATCCATAAGAAGTGATTCATACTCAACATCAAACTCATCCACATGCTCAAACTTTAACTCATCATAAGAAACATCCCCTACCCAATTAAGAGAAGAAGAATGATCCACATCATCAAAACCATCAGGTTGTCTTTGCAAATTAAAGACATTCAAATCTAGGATCATATTGTCAAAAGATAGTTTCATCAACCATTTCTATTGTGATGTAGCTCTCCTTACACTTGCCAAAGAAATGAACAAGAAGGAAGAGTTGGCGTGTGAGGGTAGAAGAAGAACAACTTGATAGAGCAAGTGCCTTCAAGAGATAATCCAAGGGGAGCCACTCTTGTTGAACACTTAGGCAATCTCCTTAGATCAATTAGGATATAGGAACACCACCTAATTGAGATAAAGAGACCTAGACACCACTTAAGTTGCCACACTTAAGATATCGAACTAGGATTTGAGAGAGACAATGCTCTAGTTTGTATTCAAGTTGGCAAAAGACCCTTACAAAAGGAAGAGAGGGGGTATTTATAGGCCAAAACCTCCCTCACTCGGCCAAGGGCTGCAAAACAAGCTGAAAAGTGACTAAATGACTAAGCCTAGGCTAGATTACAAGTACAAGTTGATTACACAAGTGATCTAGCCTAACCTTGACACCTTACTAGCTTAATTAATCTCAAAATTGAGGTGTCAAGCATCTAATAACCTTAGGACAGCAGCTAAGGGGCTTGAACCTGCCAAGAGTACAAGAGTACACTCCAAAACCAAGGTGGTAGCCGGCTCCTCCTTGTAACCGATTAGAAGGAATTTCCCTCCTTCTTTGGCTAGATAAAAGAAGCACAAGCTGGTCCCTTAGCTCAACTTTAGGGCCATGATTTGATAAATATTTAGATGCCTTTTCATACCCTAAAGTTGACAAAAGTTGGAGTTGAAGAGGTCAACCAATCAGAGCCTTATTTCGGACCGTGCTGGATTGCACCCTGCAGTGCACTGTCTGCGGTTTTTGGCTTGGTTAACTGACCAAATGGACTCCAAATGCTTTGTAAAAGGTCTTGTTGGAAAGCTAAGATCTTAAGCTTCAAGGAGGTGGTGTGTGCAGGAAATTTCCCCTTCTACATTTTGCTCCAATAGAGAAACAAAACCGGGCCAGAAACGATATGAACTGTGCAGTTCACTATCTTTTTTGTGCACGTGATTTCTGACTAAGGCATGAACTTCTTTGGCTTCCTTGGACTCCCTAGCAGGGGATGGATTATTGGCAATGGTTTTGGAAGGTTTGGTTGGATGGTCCCCATCATCCCCCCCAAGTGAGTTGGAGTTTGGCTTCAAACTTGGGATTTCTTCATTCTCCTCAAAGTATGGGCTGAGGTCAGCCACATTAAAGGTGGTAGAGACCCCATACTCACCGGGAAAGTCGACCTTGTAGGCATTAGGCCCGACCTTCTCCAATATCTCAAAGGGGCCATCCGATCTCGGCATGATTTTGGACTTGCGTTTGCTTGCAAACCTTTCCTTCCTCAAGTGGATCTACACTAAGTCCCCCGGCTGGAAATGGACCTCCTTCTTGTGCTTGTTGGCTTGATGCATGGCTTGGGCATTAGCCTTCTCAATCCTCTTCCGAACTTAAGCATGAAGGTCTTTGATCTCTTTGGCTCTTTTCTCGGCCTCCCAACTAAACTTACTAGGTGTGGGAATGGGAGTGAGGTCCAAGGGTGTTTTTGGATTGTATCCATAGACCACTTGAAAAGGGGAGAGGTGGGTGGCTTTGCTTGGTGCCCGATTGAAAGCAAACTCCGATGGGGCAAACGTTCATCCCAAGCCTTGAGGTTCTTCTTCACAAGTACCCTAAGCAAGGTTCCCAAAGTCTGGTTAGTCACCTCGGTTTGGCCATCGGTTTGGGGGTGACAAGTGGTACTAAACTTGAGGTGCATCCTCATCTTTGTCCAAAGTGTGAGCCAAAAGTGACTAAGGAACTTAGTGTCCCTATCCGAAACCATGCTCTTGGGGATGCCATGAAGTCTCACAATCTCCTTGAAGTAGAGCTTGGCTATATAGGAGGCATCATGGGTGGTGTGACAAGGAACAAAGTGGGCCATTTTGGAGAATCGGTCCAACACCACCATGATGGAGTCCTTGCTTCTTTGAGTGCGAGGCAAACCCGTGATGAAGTCCAAGCTAATGTCTTCCCATGGGGCTAAAGGTACAGGCAAAGGAGAGTAGAGGCCGTGGGGGAGGACATGGCTCTTAGCCATGTGACAAATTGAGCACCTTTTGATGAAGTGTTCCACATCTTTAGCCATCCTCGGCCAATTATAATGCTCCTTGAGCATTGAACAAGTCTTCTGTACCCCAAAGTGACCGGCTAGAGCACCACTATGAAGCTTTTGAATTAATAGCTCTCTAAACCCGCACTTGGGGATGCAAAGCCGTGACCCCTTGAAGAGGAACCCCTCTAGGACATGGAAGAGACCGTGGGGATGGTTGGCACATTTAACATAGATCTCTTTGAAGTCCTCATCATTAGTGTACATCCCTTTGACGATTTCAAACCCAGGTACCTTGGATTCTAAGACCGAAAGGAGAAAGTATCTCCTAGAGAGTGCATCCACTCCCTTGTTTAGCTTGCCGGCCTTGTGATGTATCATGAAGTTGAATGCTTGGAGGTACTCAACCCACTTAGCATGGCGGGGATTGAGCTTATGTTGCCCTTGAATGAACTTGAGGGCTTCATGGTCCGAATGTAAGATGCATTCGGCCCCCACTAGATAGTGCCTCCAATGTTCTAAAGCTCGAACTATTGCATATAACTCTTTATTATAGGTGGAGTACTTCCTCTTGGCGTCATTCAACTTCTCACTAAAGAATGTAATGGGCCGTATTTCTTGAGATAAAATAGCCCCTATGCCCACTCCGGAGGCATCGCACTCCACTTCTAAGATCTTGGAGAAACTTGGTAGTGCTAGGATAGGAGCACTTGTGAGTCTCCTCTTGATTTCCTTAAATGCCAATTGGGCTTGTTCATTCCACTCAAAGGTCTTTCCCTTGATAACCTCGGTCATGGCAACGATAATTGAGCTAAAATCCTTCACAAACCTCCTATAGAAGGAAGCCAAACCATGGAAGCTTCGGACTTGTTGTATAGAGGTGGGAGTAGTCCACTCACGGATGGCCTTGACCTTGCCTTCATCAACATAGATGCCTTGAGCCGAAACCACATAACCCAAGAAGATGACTTGGGGTGTGAAGAAATGACATTTCTCAAGATTACCACAGAGCTCCTCTTTAGCCAAAATGCTCAAGACTTGGTGAAGGTGGCTTGCATGTTCTTGTTCATCCCGGCTATACACAAGGATGTCATCAAAATAGACGACAACAAACTTACCTATGACCGGCCTAAGCACCTCATTCATAAGTCTCATGAAGGTGCTTGGTGCATTAGTCAAGTCGAATGGCATGACCAACCACTCATATAGGCCTCCCTTGGTTTTGAAGGCCGTTTTCTATTCATCCCCTTCAAAAATCCGGATTTGGTAGTAACCACTTCTAAGGTCGATTTTGGAGAAGATAGTGGCTCCATGAAGCTCATCAAGCAAATCCTCCAACCTTGGAATAGGGTACCTGTACTTGATGGTGATCTTGTTGATAGCTCTACTATGAACACACATTCTCATACTCCCATCTTTCTTTAGCACAAGTAGGGCCGAAACGGCACATGGGCTTAAGCTCTCACGGATTAGTCCCTTGGCTAGGAGATCATCAACTTGACGTTGGACCTCTTGAGTTTCTTGGGGATTCATCCTATAGGCCGGTTTGTTTGGGAGGGTGGAACCGGGGACAAGGTCAATTTTATGTTGGATGGATCGTTTGGGTGGCAAGCCATGGGGTATCTCTTGAGGGAAGACATGTTGGAAGGTGTGTAAGAGAGGGGTGAGCATGGGATGGTTGGAGACCGGAGTTAAGGTCGGCTCTTAGCCTAGCAATAGCCACTCTTTGTAGGGTTCAAATTCATGCATTTGGGACTTTAGGAGGGTGGTGAGAAAGACATCCATTTGTGGTTTTTCTTTGGGTTTGGAGAGTGTGGGTGATTTGAGGGGAGTGAGGGTGATCTTTTTGTGGTCCTTGGTGAAAGTGTAGGTATTCATACGACCATCATGCATTACTCTCCTATCAAAGAGCCAAGGGCGACCCAACAAGACATGGCAAGCATCCATCGGTACAATGTCACACCAAACCTCATCTTTATAAGTCTTCCCAATGCTTAAGGACAAGAGGCACCGAGAAGAGATTTGCAAACCTTTGCTTTGGTTGAGCCACTGGATGGTGTATGGCCGTGGATGGGGAGTCATCGAGAGCTTGAGTTTGTCCACCATAGATTGTGAGGCCACATTTGTACAACTTCCCCCATCAATGATAAGGGAGCACACCTTGCCTCCTACGTTGCACCTTGTATGGAAGATGTACTCTCTTTGTTCAAGCTCATCTTGGGAAGCTAGACCACTTAAGGCCCTTCGAATGACCAAGAGTTCTCCTTCATCCGGACCTTCTTCAACTTCTTCTAGAGACTCATTCGAGCCTTGCTCTACCTCTTCTTCATTTTCCCCGTCAAGCCCCTCAAAGAAAGCTTGAAATTCAGCCAAGGTGACGACTCTTTTGTTTGGACACTCGGAAGCAATATGCCCTAGTCCTTGACACCGAAAACACCTCCTTCTATCTTCCGGTTTGGGGGGGTTTCTTTGAGGTGTGTTTTGGGTATGTGAGGGATTTGGCCGTGGAGGTGGTGGAGCTTGTGGTCTAGGAGTTGTGTTTGGGGGTCTTTGAAAGGGGTAGGACCGAGGAGGAGGAGGCTTGGACACAATACCCTTCCCTTTGGCTTTTCGGTGTTGTTCAACTTTGTATGCAAGGGAACTAAGCTCATCAAGTGAGGAGTACGGATGTAACTCAATAACATGGGCAATTTGATCATCCAACCCACTCAAATACCGCACAAGAGTCTGACTCTCATCCTCCCTCAAATCACATTTCAAGAGGAGTTGTTCGAATTCCCTAGTATACTCTTCCACACTCTTGGTTCCTTGTTTAAGGTTATGGAATTTGAGGTAGTTGTCATGGAGATAGTGGGTGGGTAGGAATTTGGCCTTTAATTTGTCCCTCATTTGTGCCCAAGTACGAATTTTCCCCTTTCCCTTCCTTGCCCTTTTGGCCACCAAGTTAGCCCACCAAATTGAGGCGTATTTATGAAGCTTAAGGGCTACAAGCTTTACCTTTTTTTCATCCGGGATGTCCTTGTAGTCGAAGACCCTCTCAACTGTTCGAAGCCAATCTAGGAACACATCCGGGTCTAGATGGCCTTCATACTCGGGTATGTCGACTTTGAAATCAAGGTTGCCACCTCCACTAGATCGGAGAGGTCTTCCTCTCTCATCTTGCTCACTGGATGATTCATGAGGATAGCTTCCTTCTTCCTCAGAATTAATCCGAGGCCCTTGTTCCGTGGGGCTTCTAGAGGCCCTCAAACTTCTCCTCTTTTCTTCTAGGAGGTGGCCTAGTTGAGTTTGGACATGCTTGACCCTAGCCTCCAACTCGGCCTTCTCCTTAAGGGTGACCTCGGCCACTTGTTCCGGTGTGAGGCTTGAAGACATGGTGGTAATAGGGTGGGAGATGTGGTGTTTTGGTTCGGTTAGCAAAGGGCACGGTCGTGCTATAGGGCACGGTCTGGCCGTGCTAGGTTGCTGGAATCGAATGGGTGTAGTGGGCAAGAGGCACGGCCGTGCCGAACGGCACGGGGTACCCGTGCTGAACTGCTATCCTGGGCACGGCTGGAACGTGCGAAGGAGAGGAAGGGAGATGTGTTTAAGGGTGTTTGTGGCTAACTGTTTGGGGATGTGTTTGCGGGTGGAAGCAAGCTCAGGAGGGTAGCCAAGGCTCTGATACCAATTGATGTAGCTCTCCTTACACTTGCCAAAGAAATGAACAAGGAGGAAGAGTTGGCGTGTGAGGGTAGAAGAAGAACAACTTGATAGAGCAAGTGCCTTCAAGAGATAATCCAAGAGGAGCCACTCTTGTTGAACACTTGGGCAATCTCCTTAGATCAATTAGGATACAGGAACACCACCTAATTGAGATAAAGAGACCTAGACACCACTTAAGTTGCCACACTTAAGATATAGAACTAGGATTTGAGAGAGACAATGCTCTAGTTTGTATTCAAGTTGGCAAAAGGCCCTTACAAAAGGAACAGAGGGGGTATTTATAGGCCAAAACCTCCCTCACTCGGCCAAGGGCTGCAAAACAAGCTGAAAAGTGACTAAATGACTAAGCCTAGGCTAGATTACAAGTACAAGTTGATTACACAAGTGATCTAGCCTAACCTTGACACCTCACTAGCTTAATTAATCTGAAAATTGAGGTGTCAAGCATCTAATAACCTTAGGACAACAGCTTAGGGGCTTGAACCTACCAAGAGTACAAGAGTACACTCCAAAACCAAGGTGGCAGCCGGCTTCTCCTTGTAACCGGTTAGAAGGAATTTTCCTCCTTCTCTGGTTGGATAAAAGAAGCACAAGCTGGTCCCTTAGCTCAACTTTAGGGCCATAATTTGATAAATATTAAGATGCCTTTTCATACCCTAAAGTTTGACAAAAGTTGGAGTTGAGGAGGTCAACCAATCAGAGCTTTATTTCGGACTGTGCTGGATTGCACCCTGCAGTGCACTATCTTCGGTTTTTGGCTTGGTTAACTGACCAAATGGACTCCAAATGCTTTGCAAAAGGTCTTGTTGGAAAGCTAAGATCTTAAGATTCAAGGGGGTGGTGCGTTCAGGAAATTTCCCCTTCTACATTTTGCTCCAACAGAGAAACAAAATCGGGCCAGAAACGGTATGAACTGTGCAATTCACTATTTTCTTTGTGCACGTGATTTCTGACTAAGGTATGAACTTCTTTGGCTTCCTTGGACTCCCTAGCAGGGGATGGATCATTGGCAATGGTTTTGGAAGGTTTGGTTGGATGGTCCCCATCATATTGTTAATTTGAGCATTGGACGTAGCCAAGAAAAGGTGCCCCAAAATCACAGGGATGTGGGACTCAACATTAGGTACCTTCTCAGTATTGGATACTACAAAGCCAATAGGAAAAATGAATTCCCCCACCTTAACAAGCACGTCCTCCACAACACCCTTAAGAAGTTAGTAGACTTGTTAGCTAACTGGAGGACAATCTTGGCAGGTCTCAGCTCCTCTAGTCCAAGACTCTCATACACAGTGAATGGAAGCAAATTCGCACTGGCTCCTAAGTCCTGTAAAGCTCTATCAATGTCTAGTCACCTATCACTATTAAAATGGTAGAGTAACTTGGGTCCTTATGCTATAGATAATGGAGCTAACATCAGAGATTAAGAAAGCTCTCTTGGGAACAATAATTGCCCTCTTGGTTTAAAAATCTAGCATATGAGGGCATCTATTGAATAGAATCTAATACGGGAATTTTAATCTTAACATGGAAGAAAGTCTTCTTGATCTTGTTAATATGGGTTTGGCTCTTTTCCCCCTTGAGCCAGTTGGGCAAAAGAATTTTTAGTTTCTGAACCCATTGAAGAGGCATGGGAGTAGTCTTAGAAGGAGGTGAGTGATTGTATCGAAGGCATATACTTTTTCGATTCTTCAGAGTCATCAATTGTAATAGGGAAATAATAGAAGATAAGGACGAGGTGAATTAGATGTTTTATTCAAGTTATGATCTACATAATTGTCAATTTCTCCTCCTAGCCTCAATGTTATAATAGTATTTATCTTTCTTAAGTTATCAGGAACTGAGCCAGTGGAGGCCCCACCCTTAGGGTTTGTCTTAGGCTGACAAAGAAAGGTATCTTTCTCCCTATTTATCATAGCAAACTAGAAAAACTACATTCTTTCATTACTCTCTCTCTCAGCATCCTTTTCATATCACTTTTAATTCTGCTTTCATATTTATCAAGTTCACTATAACCAGGAGGAGGTTGAGACTGGGCAATAAGTGCAATAGGAGGAGGAGACGTTGGCTGCCTAGGTGCATTAGGAACATCCTGGTAGCTTAGCCTCAACATGGTTTGGGAGATATTTCTAGGAAACCCTCCATACTGATTAGGCAGTACTGTACTTAGTCACTGTTGCACAAAATTTATGGTGATTACGCCACCCTGGATTAAAAGTTAGAGCATAAGGTTCATTCTTTGCCCTTTGGTAGGCCATGTTCACTTGTTCTTTGCCTGAGGCCACTTGGTAAGCAAAGTACAGGCACGTGCTCAAAGTGTGATCCAGTGAGTGGCATTGGACCTGCTATTCAGGAGTCTAGGAAGGTTGGGATTGTTGCAGAACCAACCCCTCGTCATATTTTTAACAGCTAGCAAATCTAGACTTAAAGTAACTTAAATCAGACATAGCATGCATGCCACCATTAACCCCATTTTACCTAGAGTTCAAGCTGTCATCTCTAATGGTTTTTCTCAACTAAATATTCTAGGAATTCTCAAGCATCATTAGGGCTCTTAGAACGAAATCCCTCTTAACACATTGACTACACCATTGTCATACTCTGTTGGTCAAGACCTTCATAATAATTTGGTATAAATAGGCCTGATCTCAACTATAGTGGGACATTGAGACAAGATGTCCTTAGACCTATCAAGATACTGTTGAAATAACTCTCTATTAGCTTGTACAAATTGATTAATTTCATTTTTTAGTTTAATAGTCTTACTATTGGGAAGTATTTTCACAGAAAGACTTGCACAAATCCACCCTAGTTGATAATGGAATTTGTTGGCAAGCTATGCATCCACTTCTTGGCATCATCTTTTAAAGCAAAGGAAATAAATTTCAATTGCACAGTATCAACAGGTAAGCATATGGGTATATACCCTTTAGGGTAGCACATTATGGAATAAATCTCTTCGAACTCCCATAGAAATAGGTAAGCATCCTCTGTACTTGCAAACTTAGGAAGCACATGGTTACATTGTAGCTTGAGTTCGAGAGTGACATTTTCAAAGGCCCGTTTATATGCTAGGTAGATAAAAGATGTCATTAAGTGTCACTGATTGAGGTTGCACTTCACCCATCTCTTTCTCCTCAGATTCGGGTTCCCATTCACTACTGTTATCTACGTTGGTTTCTAATTTATTCAAACGCTTGCTATTTGGATCCCTAACCCAATCAATCATGCAACCAAACTCCTTTTGTTTTTCTTAAACAAAAAAAAATTGATTCTTTTTGAAGCAATAAAGATCAAATTTTTAGAAAGATGGATGAACATAAACTAAATTAAACTATTGAATTAAAACAACTAAATTAAACAACTAAACAGAGTAAGCCAAATAGAGCAACATAAACAATTAAATCAAATAACTAAATTAAATTATTGACTTAAAATAACTATTAGATTAAATAGAAACAACAAAGTTATACTAATAAAAGCAAATAAAATCACAATTTACTAACAAAAACTGAACAATAATATGAATAGCATTGCAAAAAAAGGTAAATCGAGTACTAACCATCTCCAACAATGGTGCCAAAAACTTCTTTACGGCCCTAAATGGAGGCGCAGTAATAATCACAAGCACATGGCGTGCATCTATACTAAAATTCAACAAATATGGGTCGCTCCCGCAATGATGATAGGACTAGATTTATCCACTCAAGTTATTTAACTATTAATATTAATGCTGAAGAATTCAGCCTACCCAACAATAACAATGAAACATCACAAGAATACTCTTAGATTTACTCACACAAGGACACAAGAGGGGGGTGAATTCTGTCTACCAGTTTTTTCGGTTTTTTCAAAACACTCGTCAGAACTGTTTGAAACGCGTGTTTGCAGTAAGGTAGAAATAAGTATAATTGCGGAAACAGTAAAGAAGACACAATATTTTTACGTGGAAAACCACCTCTGGCCCAACTGAGGTGTAAAAACCATGACCTATCACTGTAGGATTTCAGCAACACTTTCACTAAACGGGCCGAATTCGTTACCCATGTAACTCACGAGTGACTATGTCACACACGTAACTTAGTCTCCCCCGAGACCCTCGTTACAAACACGTAACTAGCCTAGCCTCCACTTGAGAACTAGCCACACACCACGTCTAAAGTCTCCCAAGGCTTGGACGCACTCTAATCTCACTTATGGCAAAGGAGAATAGAAAAACACCTTACTTTGAATGCTTCTAAATAAACTTAATGTAAGGTACAATACAATCCCTATTATGCCAATATAGATGACTCAATTTAGCACACTTGTTGAAGGTTTTTCAATAAGAAAATTTTAGTAATAACCACAGAATACTTGTGGCGTAAGTGTATGGGAGGTTTTGGATTTTAGCAATAACACTCAAAAATAATAAGTATTCCAAATGGAATTGAATCTCTCAACATTATCGTTTTTTGGAAATCTTATCTTAAAGGCTAAGATAAAATCTTTTGATAGTATCTTTTTAGAAAACAATATTATTCAGTGAAGGACTCTTTGTAAGATAAAATATTATCAGAAAATCAATCCCAAATATCTTAGGAATTTTGACAGTAGAAAAACACTTGAAAATCTTTGGGATAAGAGTTTTATACGCTGCCCTCAGAACACTGTAGACCTGATTGCTCAAACTGTTCTGAGCAGTGTTCTGAGTTAGCGCAAGAAATTCCTTCAAGGTGAGTGTCAAGTCAAGATCTTCTAATTGGTATGTTAACAAGAATCTAAAAAATAAAACCAATACTAAGCCTAAGACTCTTGTTATCAGCTGAACTCCTTTCATATGATTTTGATGTTCCATACGACGCTCCAATGCTCTGTGCTCTGAACTGTTCTGAGGCAATGTTCTTAGATTCTTGCGCATGTTATCAACTTTGATGCTCTATGCTCATTCGAACTATTCTCTAGGGTGTTTGCAACCTGTCTCAACGCACAATTCTAGCACACTACTCAAGCATAGCATGATAGCATATTGACTGGTACATTTGGGTTGTTATCATGAAAACCTTACACATGATTGTTTCAACAAATTCCCCCTTTTTGATGATGACAAACTAAGTGACCATCAAAGTGCAACAAAGTAAAGGGCAAAAACATTGGTGCCAAAATAGTAATTTAAGGAGGCCAATGCACGCACGAGATACAGCAAGAGTAAGAATTAGCTTAAAACAGGTAGACCAATGAAAGCGTAGTCATACTTATCTTCCCCCTTTTGACATCATCAAAAAGGTCGAGGGAACCATCTACATAAATTCAACAGGAATACACCCATCAGCACGGGTAATGAGAGAAAATAACAGCGATACAAGTTAAGTATATAGTACATAATGATATTAGCCATCCCTGTCATGCATAAACACATAATAGCACTAGCAGACAAAGGCATAGCATAAACCAAACCCAGCTAAAATCAGACATAACCATTGGTAATCACAAGCACAATCAAGTTTATCCGAACAAAGAAGAAAATAGTGTTGTTGAAAACAAGACAAGGATCAGGGCTGAGATCAGAGGTGAATCAGGGAGAAGGAGAGGGAGGAGCAATTTTGGCCGTGAGGGCAGAAAGAGCACATAGAATATCCTCATGGCACTGTGTATTTAAGGCCTTTTCTTCACGAAGTGCGTGCTTCACTTCAGCAATCTCCTCCTTCAGATGTAGCTGGTCCTATACTAGTGCCTCAACTATGGATGTGCTGGAAGAGGTAGCCTCACTGGGAGCAGGACTAGAACCAGGGCCAAAAGGTGTTTTAGGTCCTTGTTTTGACACTGTACCGTCACTTTTCTTTACTGTGAACCCACACTCAAGCAAAGTGTTGCTCCCTATCTCGTCTGTGACCTAAAATCCCACCCCTTTTGCAAGGGAATCCCAAGTGTCTCAAAAACTAAAGTCAGAAGGAAGCCATAGCCTATATCATAACTCTTCGAGGTGTTTGCAATACGTGTAATATGATTAATCATGATGGCGGGTAGATTAATTTGCTCCCCTCGATCTAGTAGGTCTGTATGAGACATATTCATGGGGTCCGTAAGATTTCGTCCCTGACCCCGGGGAATCACATTCTTAATCACAAACCAGAACAATAGCCTATACAAAGGCATCATCTCCCCCTTTCGTACAGACCGAAGAGCAGTCAAATTAGGTTATTGGGCTAGCTTTTAGGTCAATTCCAACAGTTGTCCATCACCTAGTATGCTCTTATCCTCACGCACATACACATCAAACCCTTTGGATGGCAGCCCAAGCTAATCTCCTAAGTTATCAGCATCGAAGCGTAGCTCATGGCCATTAACTGAGCTTGTCACTATCCCACTAGTGACAACACAACTGGCATAGAATTCAGCCAATTCACGTACAGAACATCCCTGTTTAGTGCTTGTAAACAAATCTAACCAACCCTGGGCCTTCAATTTTTCTAGGAACACTCCCAGCCCCTGTTCCTAAAAGTATGATACCTTACTCATTTTTTTTTATAACCCTAGTTTTCTGAAGAAAGTGTCTGCACCTTTCCCCCAGTGTCATGGTTTTTCTAGCTTTTCTTTTTTTGTAGTTGATCACTTTCTTCACCCAGATCGAATGCCTATTCTAGAGATCCCTGGTTCAGGGCAGGTTTCTTGGTGGAAACAGGTGCGGGAGGTGTTTTGGTTGTTGGTTTGACAGATGTTTTGAAGGGTGGTTTGGTAGTTTGAGGAGTTGGTTTGGGTTTCCTTATAGACCTTTCAATCTTGTCCTCGGGTAGGCTCAGTGAGATGGCAGGACGTGAACTTTGAGTTCGACACCGCTGTATAGATATGGTGAAAGGCACATTGGGTGTGGTTGTGGTCTTTATTCAGTGCTTGATAGCCGGTTTGGTTGATGTTTGGTGGGTTGTTTTCATGGTCCTCTTGAACCGTATAAGGGGTTCATCCTCATCAACGTCACACATGGGAGCATCATTCAAGAAGAGCTCCTCAACCCAATCTTTGTAACGCCTCAAAATTTTGTTACTTATTTGAATTATGTGCAATATCTATATAAATTATGTGTATATTGTACGTATTTCATTTTAGGCACATGTGTCTTCGATGTTATCATTCTGTTTAGTGTTTGGGAAAAAAAAGGAAAAGGAAATGGAAAGATGAGTCAAAATTAGTGGCTTGACCAAAAAAAAAAGAAAAGGGGGGGAGGATATTTTTTATCACGTGAAGGGGGGGCTTCACTACTCTCCCATTCTTCTTCTTTCCCCAACGCACACAAACACAAACACATACACACACCATGCACAGAGAAGAGAAGAGAAGAGAAGAAGAAAAGAAGAAGAAGAGAGGAAGAAGAAGAAGAAGAAGAAGGAGAAGAAGAAGGAGGAGGAGAAGATTAAGATTTTGGTTTTGGAAATCAATTAAGGTGAGTAATTGTTGCTCTTCTTCAACCTAAAATTGATTAGGGGAAGACGAAATTTGAGATTCCTATTCAAAATTGCAAAATTGAATTTGAATTGAAATTTTGAATCTGAGGACGATTTAAGTCTGTATGTAAATGCATGTTTTAGAATAACCCTACCTAACTTCAGTTGGATTTCGATTAGAGCTTCCGCTGCTATCGCCTATGACCAGGTTAAGTATGGTTAAAAAGTTTGAATAGCCTTGTGGATGTTCATTCTGGGACTTCCATGGCGGTGACACACCTGCCCCCTTCGGGCGGCGCGTTACAGTCTTCAACAAACACAGACTCCTCAATCTTTTCAGTTGATTTTGACTCGGTCACACCGGGTTCATATAACACCAATTTCCATCCCAAGATCGATTTGATAGGGGGTATGCCATCAAGATTGACTCCTACTTGTCTCAAATCGATACTTTTGAAGAACTGCAAGATGAAGAGAGAAATACCATAAGTGGGCACAAGGGTAGCTTCCGCCGGTGATGTTGGTGACGACGTGATTGTGTCTAGTAATTTTTCTCCCCTTTTTCTTGATTTCTTGGCCTAAAGTGAGCTTGGGTGACACGCCTTGCGACCAGAGGATGCGCCACTACCATGGGTGCGTGCCATTGGAAGAGCTAGTGGAGGAAGAGGTTAGGGTTTAGTGGGTTTTAGAAAGAAGAGGAAGGTCGGGTTCTTGAGGGAAGGAGGGAAGGTGGTTCAGAAGATAAGGAAGGTTTAAAATGAATTGACCTAAACATAAAGTACAGATCTATAATGATCTTTTTAGCCGCTGGTTTTTAGAGAGAGAGAGGATTTTGCATGAAAGATATTATTACATCTTGGGAAAAGCTGCAGATTATAGATTAGGCATAATAAATCCAATTTCCAATACACTTTAAATTATGGTAAGTTGATTAGCACATGATTCAAACAATGGTCAAACCTATTCTTAACGCATGTTCTGACTGCTATATGTTCAGTAACAAAGGGCAGTAAGGGCAATAACATTAGACCTCAACGACTGTTAGCATATCACATTCCTCACATATGCTAATAACAGCACAGAAAATTGAATGCATCCATTGAATCAATTTATTTGGTCTCAAAACCTTACTAGTCAATCATTGGGAGTTGATAAAGTACTCTCATGTTCTCTTAATCATACCTAATTCAAGTCTATTCCTCTCAAACTGTTCTCTACTCAGTGCCTTGGTAAAAATATCAGTAATTTGTTTGTCAGTGGCATAAAAATTTATTGAAATCAAGCCCTTTTCTATATTGTCTCTTAAAAAGTGATGATGAACGTCAATATGCTTAGTCCTTTTATGTTGACACGAGTTCTTGACAATGTTAATTGCACTTGTGTTATCACAGGATATGGGAATGCATCCTGTGTCAATACCAAAGTCCTTGAGTTGTTACCGTATCCATAGCAATTGAGTACAACAAGGAGCAGCTGCTACATACTCGGCTCCTACTGTGGACATGGCAACTATGTGCTATTTCTATATAGACCAAGAGACCAAACAGGGTCCAACAAAAGTAGCCATACCTAAGGTGCTTTTTCTGTCAACTAGA
Organism: Carnegiea gigantea; assembly: GCA_029747015.1. Taxonomy (NCBI): domain Eukaryota; kingdom Viridiplantae; phylum Streptophyta; class Magnoliopsida; order Caryophyllales; family Cactaceae; genus Carnegiea; species Carnegiea gigantea. The sequence goes on along the minus strand of JAKOGI010003487.1, from coordinate 3,041 downwards.
AATCCAGTGTAATTAGCATCCGCGTACCCAATGAGATCAAAATTGCACCCTCGAGGATACCATAAAGCTAAGTCCGAGGTCAATAGGTGTAAATATTTCCTCATAATCAATCCCCTGTTCTTGGTTGTAGCCCTGAACCACCACCCTGGCCTTGTTTCGAGTGACTGTTTCGAACTCATCCAGTTTGTTCTTGAACACTCACTTGGTGCCAATTATCGATCTGTCCTTAGGCATTGGTTCAAGTTGCCAAACCCTGTTCCTTTCGAACTGATGAAGCTCTTCTTGCATAGCAGTAAAATAGTCAGAATCTGTAAGGGCTTCATAAACATTCTTTGGCTCAACATTAGATAAAAAGAGTAGAAAGCACATAAGCTTCTACGTTTAGATATGGTTTACACCCCTGTATTAATGTCAGACATGATCTGGTTAAGGGATGCGAGCTCTGGTGCTTCCAAGGTCGTGGAATAAATGGATTCACAGATACACTTACCAATCTCTCCTGGGTACTTGGTGAAATAGGTTCTGTAACTGTTCCGGTGCTTGTTCCCATATCAGTTCGGGAATAATTGGGTTGAGTGGGCCGGTTCTGTTCAGGTTCAGCAATGCTTCCTCCTGACTGGTTTGCTCCCTGTCCACCTTCTAAATTATCAGTTCTAGGACTTGGTTCACCTTTAAGAGCCTTACCTTTGTCAATTGTGGAGCTTTGAGTGAGCGAGAGGTCTTTTCTTATAAGACCAAGTTCAAACTCTTCTTCCTGTGTATCATGCTCAACCATATAGTTAGTCTCATCAAACAATACATACCTCTTCCATCCTCTACTTGTAATCCTCATAGGACCACACAAATCAACATGTAGTAGTTCAAGAGGTCAGGAACTACTAACTCAGTTCTTTGACTTGAAAAAAGCTCTAACTTACTTTCCACTAGCACAAGCGTCGCACACCTTATCATCATTGTACTTAATGGAAGGTAGTTCGACTACTAGGTCCTTAGAAACAAGTTTATTCAAAAGAGAAAGGCTTGCATGACCTAACCTCTTGTGCCAAAGCATAACATCGTCATCAAAACAAGTAAATGATTTTGGGGAAGTAAAAGAACACACACTTTATACACATTGTTGTGTCGCTCCCCTTAAACACAAAAATGCCAGAATTGACATTGGTAATCAAGCATTGATCTGAAGAGAATTCAACATGATTACCTCTATCACACAATTTGAGACACACTTAGCAAATTATATTATAACCCATCAACCAAGTATACATTATCAATAGAGTGAGAGAGTGATTTACCTATCTTACCTACACCGATAATTTTCCCAGATTTGCCGTTTCCAAATGCCATTCTCCCTCTATCAAAGGCTATATGTGAGAGGAAGTTTGATTTGTCTCCCGTCATGTGCCTTGAGCAACCACTATCCAAGAACCATAGTTGATTGCCTCCTCTCATTTTAGCCTGCAAAAAAGCTAAGTGTTTGTCTTGGGATCCTAGATCCACTTGGGTCCCATTTTCTTTGACATGGAGGTTACGTCATCTTTTCTAATCCACACTTGTTTAACATACAATGAGTTTCTCTCCATAACTCTTTTTCTCAAAGGACAAGTATAGCGATAATGACCAATTTTTCCACAGTGAAAACAGATTATATTTTCTTAAAGTCCAATAAATTTTTTGTTAACTGGTCTAGTAACAGGTTTATTCACAAATCCTAGTCCCTTTTTATTACAACTATGGTGAGTGTTTAACCAAATAAGTGCTTCTGAGGAAATGTTCCAGCGCCTGTTCTGAACATGGTCAAATTCGACCTTATAGAGCTTTTCAAGCAACTGACTGTTTTCATTTATCAGGGCTTCTATCCTGAGTGCTTCTGAGGAACTGTTCCTGTGCTTGTTCTTAATGAGGTCAGATTCAGTCTTATGAACCTTTTCAAGCAACTGATTGTTTTCACTCACTAATAATTCTATCTTAAGTTCTAGTTCTCGGGACTCTTCTTCCAGCTTTGAGAGATTAGTGTTAAACTCTTCTTCTCTCTTGTTCATTAGTTCCTTAAGGGTGTCTAGCTCATCACATAAAACAAGAACTTTTTCATCACTTTTGAGTTTTTCACAAGTGAGAACCTCATTCATATGTTCAAGTTCTTGTTTCTTTCTTTCCAGTCTTTTAACATCCTTTTCTAATCCTAAGCAGGTATTTTTAAGCATGTAATTTTTAGAATTTACTATCTCACATTCTTCCATCAATGTAAAAACTAATTTTTCAAGTTTCCTTTTGCTAAGGTTACGTACCTCTTCCTTGAGTTAGGACAAACTCTCGATCGAATCAGAATCTGAATCAGATTCTCTTTGGGCCATAAGAGCTACTGCTTCCTCTCCATCTTGAGAGCCCTCTTCTTCTTCTGAGGTATCACCCCAGGCTACCATCATTGCCTTGGTGAACTGCTTTTCAGCATTAGTTAACTGCGTCTTTTTGCCTCTGGTTCGGACCTGTTCTGACCCCTGTTCTTCCTTTAGCAAAGGGCAATTCTTCACAACATGATCTTGCCTTTCGCACTTGAAGCATCCTGAGAACTGATCACGATCACTGTTATTAGTCCTGCTGGTGTTGCCCTTCTTGTATTTGCTTTCAGCCTTCTTGAAGAATTTTTTGAATTTTCGAGCAATCATGGCCATTCCTTCTTCATCAAATCTGAGCTATCGCTTTCTCTAGCTTTTAGCGCAAGTCCTCGGTCTTTCTTCCCCTCTTCCTTCATATGGGAGTTTCTTCTTAGTGCATATGTTTGTAGATTCCCAATAAGCTCATCCAAGGAGATCTCATTCATCTTTTTTGCTTCTTGAATCGAAGTGACCTTTGATTCCCACGAATGAGGTAAAATTCATAGGATCTTCCTAACCAACTCTTCAGTGGTAAAGGATTTTCCTAATGATTTTAACTCATTAGTAATATCGGTGAACCAAGTATATATGTCCATGATTGTTTCTTTATCGCTCATCTCGAATAGCTTATATTTCCTCACCAGCAGCTCGATTCTAGATTGCTTGACT
>JAKOGI010003486.1:0-52165 GCA_029747015.1 Carnegiea gigantea | reverse complement strand
CCCAACCAAAATTTACACTTCTTTAATTTTCCATAAAGTTGATGCTCCCTCAGGGTTCGTAACACCATCCTCAAATGATCAGCATGTTCTTTCTTGTCCTTAGAATGGACAAGGATGTCATCTATGAACACCACTATAAACTTGTCTAAGCAGGGTCTGAAGACTCTGCTCATAAGATCCATGAAAGCTGCGGGGGCATTGGTGAGGCCAAACAGCATTACTGTAAACTCATAATGACCATACCGGGTCCTAAACGCAGTCTTAGGGATATCTTTATGTTTAATCCTGAGTTGATGATAACCTAACCTCAAATCAATCTTAGAGAAGACTCCTACTCCTTGTAGTTGGTCAAATAAGTCATCCATTCACAGCAAAGAGTACTTGTTTTTGATGGTGATCTTGTTCAACTCCCTGTAGTCAATACATAGCCTTAAGGTCCCATCCTTTTTCTTTACGAGCAACACTGGGGCACCCCATGGTGGTACACTTGGCATGATAAAGTCCTTCTACTACACCTCATCTAACTGAATCTTCAGTTCCTTAAGCTCAATTGGGGCCATACGATATGGAGCTCTGGAGATAGGTTGGGCACCAGAGGTTAATTCAATTCTAAAATTAATTTCCCTTTACGTGGGTAGTCCTGGTAACTCTGCAGGAAAAACATCTTTAAATTCACAAACTGCAGGAATATTTTCTGCTTTCTCTTCTTTTGTTTGGGAATCAATAGCATAACACCAATATTCAATACACCCTTGACATAACAGCTTAATTGCTTTCATTACAGAAATCAAGGGACAAGATTCTTCCTCTCTCTACCCATAGAAACATACTTCCCTTCCTTTTTCATCCTTTAAAATAACCTTAAGATCTTCACAGTCAATCTTAGCTCCATAAGTGTGTAACCAATTCATTCCCAAAATGATATCAAAATCAGATAAATCAAACTGAATCAAATCCACAGGGAAAGTGGTTCCCCCAATGGTAGTGGGAACAAATTTACAGGAGATAGGTCATTCAATTACAGAATCGTTGGGTAGCTTGATCCTATAATTAGTTTCCTTCCTCCAATCCTCTAAGTTCAATTGCATGGTAAATCGGGTGAACATATCCAAATGATGAGTTACATACCATCACGTTATTCTAAATTCATTTTGCAAGTGTTAACCAAATCACTTACTGGTCAACAAATGATAAGAACTGGAAAAGGTCAGCATATGATTACATCAAACCTCAACTTATCAATGCGTTTGAAAAGAAAGGCAAGCCCAGATCTAATAATTTTAACTACCCCAGATTAGATAATTTTTGAACAATATCTTGATTAACTACCCCTATCATTCAAATGCAATGTTCCAAACAACGAACCCAAAAAAAACCCAAAAAAAAACCCAATTGATTTAAATCAACATATGAATCAATAGTGACAAGGATAGAGACTCGCCTTGGCAGCAAATTAGCTACAAGGAGTCCAAAACAACCCTAAAATTATCCATAAGTAGTCCAAAAGAAGCCTACTTGGTAGCAAATTTCATGATAAAAACAATAATTGCATCTAAGAACCTTTACATAATTTCTACACAAAATACAAACAAATTTAGGAAATGAAGAAGACATGCTATGAAATGGAAACATGAACATAGCAACAAAACCAGACGAAATTACTTGAGGAGTAGGCACAGAAGGAAACAAGCACCATGAAGCAACAAATGCTATCTAAGTAAGAATAAATGGTGGCTACCAGAATTGGAACATAGAAAATGAATGAAGAAGATAGCACAAAGGAACACGAATAGGGGAGAAATCGAAGCAACAAGAACGAGTATGAAGCAACATGAAATTGAATCATAAATCACCAGATTTGGTGCGTTGGACAGACCGGAGGGCGCAATAATGGTGGACGATTGGCTGAGGAGGAGGCCTTGCTGGGTGTGGGGGGAGAGTGAGAGGTGTGGCCGAGGGGTCGAAGCATCAAGGATGGAGACATAACTAATGGAGATGACTGGCTGTGGGGATCGAACTAGCACAATAGGGGGAGAGAGAGGAAATAAGAAGCAAATGTGGGTTCATTGTTTAATGTTAGAATTAGGGTTTCTTTGTCACTTTACGAATTTTGTGACCACTAATTAATTTTTTATGGTCACAAATCAGTCTCAATCTTGAAATAGGGAAAAATTGTACTAAATTCTAAAATATTAAAATTTATGACCGATTTCATAGTGTAGTGAAAACTGGTCACCAAATGTGACTAAATTTCATGCTTTGGTTAAAAAATTTTCACTACCCACTATTTACCACAAGATTAGTCACAATTTATGACTGCTTTTAGTAGTCACAAATCCTAGTCTTTTATAGTGTCCAACAAAAAAAGTGAGCAATTGACTTGCATAATGATAGGGAAAATTGGCGGAAGCATGTCTATGAGGATACTTCTTTGCAGGTATGAAAATAATTATGTTAACTGATTTATTATGTGAAATATATTTTTGAAGAATTACCTCAATATATATTGTTTTTCGGTAGTATAGGAATAAGGAGCACTAATAGGCCCGCAAGTGCACGGTGGTGTTGTAGCAAATCAAGGTCGATCCCACAGAGACTAGATTGATCTACTGGGCTATATTCCCTTAAGACATGCTAAGCGAATCCAAATTTGAGAATGAAATTAAACTAAACAACTATCTAATCTAATGGATAAATAATAATTGGAATTAAGTAGAATAAGCGATCACCTGATCCATGTATCAATCAAGCACTTCTTCCTTCGTTGGTTGTTTTAAAACCGATAATCAAAATATCACAACCCTCTTTCAAGGTGAAATGAAATACCTTAAATCTAATCAACTTACCGTTTTTCAAGGGCTCTCGATTAGTTTAGGCTCATTACCCATGCGATTATCAAGTCTATGGTTTCTTAATAGGTAATTCTCTCTCGAGACATCACTCAATCAAGTCAAATTCTAGGATTCCGTTATTAGAGATTTCACTTTTCAGTCCTTCATCCTAATACCCACAACATGCAAGAAAGTGATCAAGTTTCTCACAAGACAATAAACATCTAGAATTCAATAAAACAATCCAACAATTCTGAAAGTACCAAATCATATCAACACAAGATCAAGAAACTGACAAATGTTTGCATAAATCCAAAATCAAACAACAAAGATAATCAAAATTACAAACATAAATCTAAATTTGCAAAAGAGAAGAGAAGAGAAGAGAAAAAAAATGCTCAGCTAAAATCGCGCTTGAACCGTCGTGCGAACCTGGGATGGAATCCTTGAAAATCTCTACTTCAACTCTCAACTCTCTCTAATCTAATCTAAACTAATCTATATCCTAACTAATGGAATATGGAGTAGAATGGAATGGATGAGGTGTGTCTTTTCTGCTGCTAAGGGACGCCCTATTTATAAAAAAACACAATCAATCTCAGCCACATGATGAGAGAAAACGAAGATATTAGTAGTTATGCTTCCACCACGGACCATGGCATCCACTACGGGGTGACCGTGGTGCCCTCTGGTCACTTTGCCCTGTTGATTCTGGTCAATTCGGGTTAACTATGTATGCTATACTGGGTTATCCATAATATATACCCGGGTAAACTATATCTCTTGCTGGTTTTTGGTTAATTTTTGTGGGCTATAACATCCTTGTATAATTCTTCATTGATTTTCATGAAAAACTCGGGTTCTCTTAGCCAATTTCTGCAAAATATCATCAACAACACTAAACTCGAGCATAAAATGGGAAAAGGAGTATAAACTATCACATAAGGAACATAATTCTCCCTAAAATGTAGCAAAATAACCCTAAAATAATATACACGTTAGGCGCTTATCAAGTGCAGAAAGAGTTAAAGGCATAAATAGAACAATTAAAATAGGGATCGATTCGATTATAAAATTGTCTAGACTTGTTTAACTCTATGAACAAGTAATTACATAAGAAAGAAGAGTAGACACACATAATGATCATGTAATAATTCGTACTTTTCCTATTATAGAGGGAGTGCTTTGCAATATCAAGTCATATGCTTCAAAAATATAAATAAGAAATTACTATGACCTTTTGTGCAAAAAGATGTGCTTTGAATCTATAGAATGCAAATCTTTTATTGACTAATCAAGAGCTGCCATATGGAGAACTATTTGTCATTAATAACCTACCATGGGTCAAATTAATTATGCCTGTTCATTAAATTAAAACTTTAATGTAAATATATTTTGGTAATTAAAAGGTGCCATGTGTCAAAGTAATGCAAAAAAAATGGGATTATTTATTTCCTTAAAAATGAAAAAATAATTATCCTTCATTTAGGCTAACCCTAGCCCTCTCAACTCCATAAATATGGAGCTATCCCTCCTTATTTAAGGGTGGGCATTCAGAAGAACGTACAAGAGCTCAAGAATTATCTCTATAAGAAGACAACAAGCACTCTAAACACGTGTTGTCTACTCACAAAGATCAAACTCATATCTTGATTGAGATTAAACCTCTTAGGCCCTATCTCAAGATCAAATTTATTCAAAACTATTCAAGGAGATTGAATCAAAGGATTTATTACGCTTGCCCTTGTAATAATTATACAGATATTGCTCCCATTTTTTGATATAAATACAAAAATTGAATTTGTTTTTCTATTTCTTATCTAATTTATCTTAGACTCAAAATTTGTGTTTATAAATTTTTGACACGCCCAGTGGCACTTTCTTTGCTTCTCATCTCTTTTCTGTAGCACATGAACCCTATCATTCCCTGGAAGACAACATGGCCTCTAAGAATGTCATCCCTCAATCTTCAAAAAAAGCTGTCTGATCCACATCTCAAGGATTAGCAACCACTAGTGTTATAGTGTCACATCTAGCACAGTCATGACTAGAAGTATGACAGAAGCTACTATTGCGATTGCCATAAAACAATCAGTTGGGACTGTACTATCACAGTTATGTAAGATCCAAAGCCTTGGCTCCAACCTGCCTAAAGGAGTCAACAAAAATGTTTCACATCCTCTAAAGCAGTGATCTACTATTGGCTTCAAAACACAACAAACAATTCCTTAGTGGATGTATGGGTTGGAGGAAGATCTTTTGCTTATCGGAAGAGATTCATTAGTGTGTTGCTACTACCCTTCACCACAAAGAGCTTTATACTGACAAAGTCAAAGATGTTAGAGAATCCTCAAAAGGCCTTTCCTAGTACCCCTCTTTCAACGTAGCTATCACTTTCACTGATGATGCCTTGTTGCTACACTCCAAACCTCACAATCGTCCTTTGTTTGTGACTGGTTATACCAGGGAGCATAAAGTCAAGTGCATTTGGGTAGATAAAGGTTCAGCTATTAACATCATGCCTAAGTCTATAATGAATGAACTGGGATTCAAGGTGAAAAAGCTTCCTAAGAGCCAGATGGTAATTCAAGGTTTTAGCCTAGAGAATCTGCTTGCGACTGGCATGATTCGCCTAGAAATAACAGCGGGAGATCTATCAACATCTTCAACATTCGATGTAATTGACTCTAACACTTTATACAAATTACTACTTGGACGCCCAGGGCTTCATGAGCATGGAATAATAGCCCTACCCTCTATCAATGTCTTAAGTTTCACCATGGTGGTGAAAAGAAGATCAATGGTGCTGCTAAGCCAATTACAAAGGCAAAATCGAATTTTGTCGATTCTAAATTCTTTAAAGAAGGCACTGCTTCTAAGGAGAGTATGCCCTCATTAATTTCCTCCATAAGTAGGGGCGAGCCAAAGGCTGCCAAGAATTCCAATGTGGTACTGGGGCATGATGGCATGAAACAACAAATTGTAAGGCGAAAATTGAACATGAGACTATAACCCATTGTCAAATAAGTTGCTAAGTAGGTGGTGGTTTCCATAAATTACATACCACTGATCTTAAGATATGTTCCCAAAGCTCACCATAAGGAGGGGAAAATTCCATTTAAACCCCCTTTGCCTGGATTTATCTCTTGTTCTAAGACCTTATTAGATAAAGAGGAGAACTTGCCTAATACACAAATGAATGAAGGATTCGTGCCGAATGCACAGAAGCTTATGAAGAAGCCAGGAATGATTTTAACAATCCTACTGTGTTGGGCAAAGTAGTGGAGGTGGAAACCTACATCCTCAATAAAACACAAAAGAAGATTTTGAGAACTAGGAGGCCTAGTACAAGCCTTAAAAGTAGGTCTTGGTTATATACTATCGTAACCACTAAAGATATCAGGGCGATGTAAGGGCAAGCAGTATGTGGTTCAACACATTTTCACTGAAGAAGTAGATGAGAGTGAGGATGAAAATGCTTAACCTCCTACAAAGCCTTCTGTATTTGATAAGCTACAACCATCCACCTTAAAGAAATGCCCATCCATCTTCACTATAATTAGGGGCAGTTAAAGTCCTAAGGCTTCTGTATTTTGTAATTTGGAGACTAAAAAGTTATGTGAAGCCAAAGCCTTCGGTGTTCAATATAATCATAAAAGAAAGGGAATCATTGAATCCACCATGCTAAGAACAAAACAATTTAGTGTTGAATCAACTTGGTAATAGAAATGAAGTACAAAGTTCTGTGCCTTCTTGCATTAACCAATTTGCAACCCTTGATATGAGGACAGATGGTTCACTAAGGGTGAAAAGATGCACTGTGGTCTTTACTGGTTAGCAAGGTAATTCTGACACCAACAAAAGAGATGAGCAAAAAGAAGGGACTTCTTCTAATCATTCACAGTCCAAGAATGGGAAGACTCATAGCTAGAAATCGAACTTGCACAGATTCCTAAAGCTCTTAAACACGAGGGGTAAGCCGCAGTTGATGATTTGAATGAATTAAATCTCGGAACTGCCAGTGAACCTTACCCCATCTATGCAAGCTCATTGCTTACACCTGAGAAAGAAAAGGACTCCTTTAATGTCCTCTTGGAATACAAGGACGTGTTTGAATGGACTTACAAGAAAATGATAGGGCTTGACCCCAAAGTCGCAGTCCATTGCTTATCCCTTAGGAGCAAGGTTTCCTGCAAAAAGCAACCTCAATAGTGGTTTCGCCTAAAGTTGGTACCAGAAATTGAAAAAGAAGTAAACAAACTCAGAGAGGTAGGATTCATTCATAAGGAAAAAAATACCTAACTTGGATTGCAAACGTTGTTCTGACAAGAAAGAAAAACAGGCAACTTTGTATCTGCATAGACTTCTGGGATCTTAATAACACTTGCCTAAAACATGACTTCCTATTGCCTGTCAATGAGCTCATGATTGATTCAACCATGGGACATGAAGCTTTATCCTTTATGGATTGTACTGCAGGAACACCAAGAAGCCACATCTTTTCACGCACCCAAAGGCATCTTCTACTATAAGGTAATGCCCGTTGGTCTGAAGAACACCATAGCGACATACCGAAGAGCAATATAAACTATCTTCGATGACATGTTGCATAAAGTAGTTGAGTGCCATGTTGATGATCTTGTAGTCAAGTCAAACAGGAGATCGGACCACCTATAAGACCTTCGTCAAATTTTTTATAGGCTGGGGAGATGTTAACTAAAGATGAATCCACTTAATTGTGCACTTCAGTGAAGTTCCCATGATTTATAGTTCAGTATAGAGGCATCGAGATTAACCATGCCAAAATTAAGGCAATGTAAGAGATGCTCACCTTGAAAAATCTCAAAGAGTTGTGGGGTCTTCAAGGTCATTTGGCTTACATTAGAAGACTCATATCTAATCTGTTTGGTCATTGCCACCAATTCCACCACCTCATGAAAAAGGGTGCACAATTCGAATGAGACCAGTCATGCCAAAAGGCACTCAACAGCATCAAGAACTACTTATCAAATCCACCAATTCTGGTGGCACTGATCCCAAAAAAGTCTTTTGTACACTACATTGCAGCTTAAGAAATGTCCTTGGACATTATGCACCTAAGAAAATGCGGAAGGCTAAGAAAGAGCTCTATATTACTTTAGCCGCACTTTGACTGGGGATTAACTGAAATACTCACCGATTGAAAAGACGTATATGGCTCTCATGTTCGCCATTCAAAAATTAAGGAATTCTATGCAAGCTCATAGAGTCCAGGTGATTTCCAAAGTTGAACCCATAAAATATATCTTGTTAAGGCCAATTCTAAATAGGTGACTTGCAAAGTGAGATGTAATCTTAAAGCAGTATGACCTTGTTTATGTGCCACAAAAGGTCATTAAAGGACAAATAGTGGCGGATTTCTTGATAGATCACCTAATTCTCGGATACTTGGGAGCTAAATGATGACTTTCCTAGTGAAGATACGTTCTTCGTCGATATCCTCCCATCTTTAGAAATGTATTTCGACGGAGGTGTGAGACATGATGGTGGTAGTATAGAAGTAGTTTTTATTTCCCCAGAAAACCATGTCCTCACTTATTCATTCGTGCTAACTCAGCTATGTTGTAATAATATGGCTGAATATTAGACATAGAATTTAGGCCTTCAAATGGCCATTGAAATGGGAATCAAAGACCTCAGCATCTATGGTGATTTGTAATTGGTTATCAAGCAGCTTCTCAAGGAATATGAAGTCAAAAACGAACGACCTCATATCACCCCACAAATATGCCTTACGATTGCACGATAAGCTTAAAACCATCAAGTTACAGCATGTTCCTAGGAGTGCCAACAAGATGGCTAATACACTTGCAAATCTAATAGCCACTTTGACACTAGGGGCAGAAAAAAGCATGAATGTCCCTGTTTACAACTGGTGACTAGTTCCATCTCTTGATAAATGGCTTAAGAAAGAGATCAATGCGGTTAGTGCTCAAGAAGTAGAGGAAGATGACTAGCACCAGCCACTCATTGAATATTTATAACATGTGAAGCTCCCTAATGATTTGAAGCATAAGATAGCAATTCAACGAAGTGCTCCCCGCTTCCTTTATTTCAACGGGATGCTTTACCGATGCTCCTTCCTTGGCTTTTGGTTGCGATGCTTGGATAATGAAGAAGCCAAATAAACAATGGATGAAGCACATTTAGGAGTATGTGGTGTGCATCAACCAAGACCCATATTATATGATCAAATCAAAAGAATAGGTTACTATTGGCCTACTATGATGCAAGGTTGCATCCAATATGCAAAAAGGTGGAAGGCAGTGCCATACCAATTTTATTCATCAACCCCTAGAACCGCTCCATCTAACTATGAAATCTTGGCCATTCAAAGCTTGGGGCCTTAACGTTATGGGTCTTATCACTCCAAAGTCTTCTGCTGGCCACTCGTACATCTTGGCGGCAACGGATTTCTTTTCCAAATAGGCAGAAGCATTCCCATCGAGAGAAGTCAAGAAAGAAAATGTTGTTGTTTTTATTTGGATGCATATCATATACAGGTATGGCGTGCCTCGATATATTATCATTGACTTGACAAACTATTTTTTAATAAGCTGTTGACTTACCTCTGTAAAAAGTTTAAGTTTGCCCAACACAAATCCTCAATGTATAATGCACCTGCAGAGGGGCTAGTGAAAGCTTTTAATAAGATGCTCTACAATTTATTAAGCAAAGTGGTGATGAAGTGAAAACGAGATAGGTACAAAAGGCTAGAATAGGCTCTTTGGGTGTACAAAACCATGTACAAGACACTTAGCAAAGTCAAAATGCTCTGATGCATAGGGCTAAAATGGTATTGCCATTCGAATGTGACGAAAATCTCAAGCTTGGCTTAGTTGAGCTCGAGGCCATTGATGAAAAAAGGCTTTGGTCACACCAAAAGTTGGAATGTTATCAAGATTGCTTATCACGAGCATTCAACAAAAAAGTACAACCACGTTCATTTCAAGTTGGAGATCTAGTGCTTGCGTCAAGGAGACCAATCATTACCCCACATAAGACTAGAAGCAAGTTCACTTCCAAATGGGACGACCCTTGCACTATCTAAGAAGTCTACACAAACAGTGCTTATAGGGTAATCAGTACTGACGAAGTGCAAGTTCAGTCGATAAATGGCAAGTTCCTAAATCTGTACTATCCTTAATGTATTGATGCATGTAATCTCCTAAACGTGAGCTTAAACTATTCATTCTTTCAAGTCAAATTTCATTGTGCTACTCCTGCCTCACAAGAGCATAAACTGAGGATGGCTAAATAAAGAAATAAATAACATAAAATAAATTACTGTTCAAACTATGTATGGCTTGACCCTTTAAGGTATTGCACTCCCTTTAGGTACATTGCAACTTTGGTGTACACCTGAGTGTAGTCACTGGGAAAAAAAAAAGAAGTTTATTGATGGTAAATGAAGAAGATCATTTAGTCCAGCTATGAGTTCACCTGATTGTGAGTTATGGACAACTTATGAGGTTAAAGGAGAAACATAGAGATTTTGCTTGGTATAATTTCATCTATTATCATGAATTCGACAATGGTTGAGTCCAAATCACAAGGAAAATGAACTAAGACACATATACAACAATGAATAAAAAAAAAATCATCTTAACTTTCTTCAATAGATATCAAGCTTACACCACATAAGTGCAAAGTGCATCACAATTCCATCTTAAAAAGTGGAGATGGGGATTAGTTGTAGATTCCATTAAAAATTCTTCAAATCTTCAAAAGACTCCTTAGTGTAGCCTTCAGTCCTTTCTAAACTAGCTTTTATGGCTGCATCCATCATTTCAGTGGCATTAATTATGTTAATCTGATCCTGCAAATCAATAACTTCTCACTAGGTCTCTTAAAGCAAGTGCTAACTGATAGCTACCTGGGATCTAAGATCTTTCTTTTAATCTTCCAAAAGTTAAAGCTATTTTAGTAGCTCCTTATTCCTCAATTCAACCTATTTCAGTTCAGCTGCAATTGCTTCATAAAGGATGCTTGCAGCGTTCAGCCATTGGGAGGCATCATCAAGTTCATCTTGCACCTCTATATGACAATTGTCTTACTCCACAGCAGTTGTATGACCGTAGTATCCCTCCTGTGGGACTTTGAGGTCACATGCCTGCCTAATCAACCCTTCAACCTTATTCTCTAAAGGAGTGATGTCAATACCTCTTTGAAGGATGGTGGCATAAAAGCTGTCAAAGTCACCCGTAACAGAATGAAGCCCATCAAAGGGAGTACAAGACACCTTGTTGAGTATGGCTTGATTAAACACCTGACCAGCATTCTTATCCACCTCTTTTATAATAACATTAGCATTGAAGACTGAAACCTCACCTTATGGAAGCTCTCAAAGAATGAGGCGGATGAGGCACCAGTGAAAGACCATGCGCTTTAAGAGTAGACTCAATATAACGCCCCAACAATTTTGAAATTTTAAAGTATATATTATTTATATTATTTAGCGGAAGCTTGCTTTAAAATAAGGTGTTATGCTGTGCCTCCAAAGGTGGCTCTAAACATTGCAACTAAAAAAAATAATAATAATAATAATAATAATAATAATAATAATAATAATATTCTCTAAATACTTTAAATTCAAAGCATCACTTGCAAGGACTTATTTTGAGACATTGTTCTAAAAATAGGTGGGCCTATTATGCTCTATACATGATCTCTCTCCGAACCTTGTTCCCTTTTAGAAGGACCCGGAAATGGAAAAACATGAAACAATAAGCCAAATGGGCCCAGTACAATATGACATGATACAGTAAAAGAATAAGTTAGAGTTCGATTATGTTCATTTTATTTAGCAAACCAAGTAAAACATTTGCTCCTTTTATTATCTTAGGATGGCACCCAACAAATTAGACCTACGTCCTCTCAATATAGCATTTAACAACAAGAGAGTAAATCTCCATTATGATCATTGAACATATATGCGCATACTTGGGTTGATCAGGAAGCCTAAACTTCGTTGATCAATATAAAATACACCAGTAAGAGGGTCCACTGTTAATATGACAAAGCAATAAAAACAATTATTTCATGTTACACTTCATTAGCCACATCCATTCAGTAAAATTTCATAGGTATAAGGGCATAATCATCATACTGTACCTTGAAGATGATAACAAGTTTTAAAGGGAATGATAATCTGAACTGTCTCAGGGTCCTGGCATTGGCAATATAAAATTAGCTACGTACCATATATATATGCAATTTGATAACTTCCTAGCATTCGTACAAATCCTATGGCCTTAAGAGCCCCTAACCTCTTATTATCATAATCATTTAAGCATATTGTTCCCTATTAGAAGCGAGTAGCCATTATGATCCATACCTTTCAAGAAAGCATAACTACTACTTACTAAGATCACTTAGACGTCAAAAGTTATTATGCAACGTATAGCCACTATCCGTGACCCTTCCCAAACATGCATGCCCATGAGATGCTAAAATCATAATTCATGCAACAAAGGTAATCTGGACATCAGGGGTTCTCCACCAGGTATGAAGGAGTAGTTTATCAACCCTTCTTCAAGCAAATAACCACAATCACACTAGCAAAGGTGACAAGACTAGTTTAGAAAGAGAGATTCATATTTTTTTATGAGATAGAGGAAAGTCACTTGAGAGATGGATTGAAGTGAAGAAAAGGGCGGTATTTATAGTGGGTATTAGTTGCTAGATTAGTCTCTTCCTTCCATGGCACAAAGGTTTAGGAATGAAAGGTGAATGCATGATGTTTAATACTAATAGTTCCAAGGTGATGCATTGTAACAAAACAATTAAATGAGTGCATTGCATTCAACTACACATTCACACTACACTTTTTTTTTTTTCCTTTGAGGGGGAGATTTGGCCAGCTTCTTGTTTTTGTGTTTGGGCATTACAAGCCCATTTTTCCATCAACACAAAAGCCCACATGATGATCATGATTTTATTATTATTGCTTTTTTTTTTGAGCTATTACACTCAGCTTCATCGTTGCTTGGAAAAAAAAAAAACCTTATGAACATTCTAGTCTCAATCTACTGTCAAATAAATCCTTGCTAAAGTTGCTCTTCATTCAATCGATGGAAAACATTGACTTACCGATGGTAGAGGAATTTTATCAATTCCTCCTTGAAGTTCACATCATCGTTTTCTCCCTATTCAAAGAATATTATAATTATAATTATAATTATAATTATAATAACAATAATAATAATAATAATGGTGACACGACGAAAATGAAATACACATTTGGAAACAAAGTGTGTTAGGTTCAACATCGAGGATGTCCATGATATTCTCAACACCTTCTAGAGCCAGCTCAATTTCCTTTCAGGTACTTGGCCCACAAACTCCGATGTGTAGCTTATCCCATCTATTAATCATAGGATTAGCCATAGACTTATGTTTTTGTCCACATATCTCAGCAAGTGAAGATTTAAAATGCTCCTTAACTTCAGATGTTACCTGTGGTATTTGAGCAATACATTGAATATGGATTGCAGTGATAGGTGTTGCTGTGATGGCGACAACTATTCCTGGGATCTTGACACAGGAAGGACTGTCCTCTATTGATAGAACAGAAGGCTCTAAGGGATTGCCATATCGAACAATCTTTAACTTAGGCTTAGAACTAAGTTTGCCTTCATCCTTTGAAATGTTCATGTCAGATAAATCACTTCGTTTTCTTTGGAGTCATTGGCACGAGTGGTATTTCTCTAAAGTAAATTGCATCACCCACTAAGTAATACTTGGGACCCTGTTCTATAGCATGTGAGGATATGGTGACAGCGAAGCATTGTTTCTGGGTTAAGAAGATTATCGAAGTCCAGATCAGCAAGAGCCTCCTGATGGAAATCAAATTGTCTACTAAATCAATCAGGGCAGTAGTGCTCCATGACAACATTATCCTCCCAATAGTAAGAGATTAAACTCAAACAGATGCTAACAAAATAAGCAAAGTTAGTTCTCGAAAGGATGTCATCATTTACGAGAGTCTCATTAAGTCGGTTGATGATGGATGAATGCAAGCGAAACCCCTCCCAGAGCTAATGAATTCTCGGGACTCTTTGAGCTTAAATGACTTTGTTTGACCAAGGCCACTAAACTTCACCATGCCTGGACTGGAGGAAGCCTCACCATCGAGCTTGGATGTATCAAAGTTTTTGGTTAAACAAGCATGAAGGAAATGGGCACGAAAGTGGCCCCCACCTCTCCTAGGATATAGAGAATGAGAAATCTCATTAAGTCCTTCGTAGATACTTGTAAGGATTGTTGTAGAGAGACAATACCCTACGACTAATGCCATG
The DNA here is from genome assembly GCA_029747015.1 of Carnegiea gigantea. NCBI lineage: Eukaryota > Viridiplantae > Streptophyta > Magnoliopsida > Caryophyllales > Cactaceae > Carnegiea > Carnegiea gigantea. Next base: position 37,995 of record JAKOGI010003486.1, on the reverse strand, counting down.
AATGTTGTAATGTTTAAAGTACCAGAAGGTATGCAACCTGCTTCTCCAACTAGCAAAATGAAAGTGCATAACCAATAAGAGAGAAATACGCCTAGAAAGATCTTGTTACATTGGCCTTTAGCCACTCCCAGCTCATTAAAAATGACCTGATAATCACCCCGCTCACACACTGATTAGAGAACAGTATTCCTAAGTGAGGGGTCTGACTTCCCTGATCAAAATTCTTGGAAACATGGTACTTGTTGAGACCTCAAAACCAGAAAACAATCCATTGCTCTACGGTCGGCTTGCCCTTACGACCTTCATAAGTTTGTGATAAGCAGTGAATAGATAAGTGCAACTTGGGGGAAGCTTATTTGTGAGTTCCCATTGGTTAGGAGGAACTTCATTGTAAAGATGCACTGGTCATGGTAGCTCAAGGAAGCTATGGATATCTAAGATAGATATGGACAACTCACATTTAGAAGTATCCAGAGTGTTTGTTTCTAGGCACCAATAGTCACATACTACTCGAATGAGGCCTGAACATCGATCATAAAGGAAGAGTGAAGCATACAAAGGCTTGTGAGTATATCTTTGCAACGAACAAAGATATCTTCTAACCATTTTCAATAAAGTGGCTTATGGGGAAACTCCCCATGCAATAATAATTTAGCCCATGATTTGTGTCCGGACTCTATGTTATGATGTAACAATTGGTAAGAGGGGAGATTCTCATTTGCTTTAAAGTAACTAGACAACAAAAATGTTTCGCTTGTCTTCAAATTCTCCTTAGACCACCAAGAAAGGACTTGCATAACAACGTTATAGAATTGCAAATGGGCAACTTTGTATCTTCTCCATCTGTATCATTCTCACTTGATTGGATGTGTAGGTATTGTCGACCGCTAATGGTTCTGTCCATAAAAGTAACCAGTTTGAATAGACCTTGCAGTAATGGCGATAAATAAAGAAAAGTGAGTTGTAAGACTTGTCACTTGGGTAGTCATAGCAATTCAATAATCAAATGGGGACTGAAAAAATAAACAAAAATAAAAAAAATCTTCGACGTAGAAGCACTCAGAAAAAAAAAAAACAAAGGTACATGAGCAAATGCAAGCAAAGGCTCTTGAGCAAGTATTTTGACCATTTTGGGTACCCGTTGATGTACCCAAAAGGGTTAACATTGAAGGGTTAACTGATATGAAATCAAAGTTTGCCTTTTTGAAAGTATTTCGCCTTTGGGAAGTTCGCAATGGGAGAATTCAAGATCAATCCATTAATGTATCCAAAAGGTTTAAAGATTCAAAGGTTAACTGATATGAAGTCAGAGTTCGACTATTAGAAAATATTTCACCTTTTGTAAGTTCGCCTCAAGAGAATTCAAGGTTAACCTATTGATATTTGCAAAAGGGTTAGACATTCAAAGGTTAACTGATATTAACTCAAAATTTACCTTGTGAAGAATTTTCACTTTTGGGAAGTTCGCCTTACGAGGCATCAAGGTTAATCCGTTAATGCACCCAAAAGAGTTAGACATTCAACGGCTGACTGATATAAGTTAAAATTCATGTTGTGGAGAATTCATGCATTTGGGAATATTTGCCTTGAGAAAAAATTCAAGTTATCCTATTGATGTGCCCAAAAGGGTTAAACATTCAAAGGCTAACCGACAATAAATCGAAGTTCACCTTTCGGGAAAGTTCGCCTGAAGGGAATTTCAGGTTAACCCGTTAATGTACCAAAAGGGCTAAATATTAAAGGTTAACCTATGCGAAATCAAATATGTACTTGAAGAAAACAAAATTGTCACCTCTGAGAATGCTCGCCTTAGAAAGATTGAAGGTTAACCCATTGATGTATACAACAACACAACACCTCCCAGTATGGGTCCCGCTTTCGTGGGGCCTGGGGAGATCCAGATACAGATAATCTTACCTCAACCAGCATGACTGCCCATTAAGAGACTGATTCCAAAGGACCCACAACAACCAAACCTACCCTACCGCAATCGAAAGACAACTATAAAGCCACCGCTCTATGATCTAAGATCTTAATCCTATCCTGCCATAGTCCCCTGTCCTGAGCCATGTCCTCCGTCATTCTGACAACTTTCAAGTCCCTCGTCCAAACTCTTCTTTGGTCGCCCCCTCCTCTTTTCCCTTCGGGAATGTTAATCCTCTCACATCTCCTCACTGGAGGATCACCACTCCTTCTTTTCACATGGTCGAACCATCTTAGTCTTGTTTCTCTCATCTTATCTTCGATAGGAGCTAATTTAACTAAGTCTCTAATTACTCCATTATTAAATTTATCAATTCTCGTATAACCACAAATCCATCTAATCATCTTCATCTCTGCTACGATTAACTTTTCGACCTGTGTCTTTTTTATAGGCCAACACTCCGCACCATACAACACAGCAGGTCTAACTACCATACAATAGACCATGCCTTTTAGTCCTAGAAAGATTGAAAGTTAACCCATTGATGTATCTAGAAGGTTAAACATTCAAAGATTTACCATAATAAATTATTGTATGTTCCAACGTGAAACAGAGAACTAATATTGTTGCACAAATTTACAAGACAATCTTATCAAAAAAGAAAAAGAAGGAAAATTTGATGGAATAAGCCAGGTTAGATCAAGCATACGGATTAAGGATACAATATCATCTCTTAGTTCCTCATAGCATCAATGACATTGAAAATTTTATTTTTTTAAAAAAAAAAGGAAAAGGAAGTGAATGAAAGGCGTAAGTGACGTAGTAAAAAGCTAGCATGAGACTATCAGAGACTTAGAAAACCAAAAAAAAAAAAAAAAAAAAGAGGAAAAGGAAGTGATTGAAAGGAGAACCGAGCGTTGCACAGCAAGAAGCTTAGAAGCTAGATTGGACAATTACCTTCAATTGCTCTTCAAAATGTTGTTTGCAAGGAAGTGTTCTTTATCCCAGCATGGTGTTGTAGATGAGGACTTGTCTATTTAGCATACAACGGACAGCAAGACGAGAGTCAAGAGCAACCTTATAAAAGACATCAGTCACGTGACAAGTAAGGCCTGAGATTTATCTCTTCAAGAGTGTTGAAATAAAGGAAAGAAAGACAACAACCAAACTTTAGGAGAGCATACCTTTGTGCAGAATGCTACGTCTAGCTTCTCTTGTTGCATAATACCTCCACGGGTTGACCTTTTTAGGCACAAAATTTTAGATGCATAAAATCTTGGAATATTTCCTCACATTTATAAAATTGACGAGAGCAAGATTTTCTCAAAATCATCGTATATCCTTGTTGAATTTAACGGTGACTAATTTGTAAAAAGAATGAAACAAAATCTTAGCATTATTCTTTTACTTGACAACCTTTTCAAGGTAGCATATTGCTTCTAAATTTGAAAGTAGTGCAATTTTTCGGGTGTTGAGACAACACCGGACCCACAAAAAAAGAAGAAGGTCAATTAAAACTCCTGGTTGAAGACCCTATCAAATCAAGAAGATTGACTTGAATGTTCTAATAGCTTAACCTAAAAAAGTCCTCTATCAACGATCAAGTTTTGAGACCTTACTGCACTTAAACACTCTAAAATCGTGGATGCGGCCAACTCTCAAGGGGCATTTGTAGAATGCAAATTTTTTACGGACCAAGCGAGAGTTGTCACACAGAAAATTAAATAATTTTATACTGGTCATTAATAACCTGTCATGTGTCAAACTAATTGTGGATGTTCCTTAAATTAAAAATTTAATGTAAATATATTTTGGCTTAGTTAAAATGTGTCATGTGTCACAAATGATGCAAAAAATATGGAATTAATTATTTTACTAAAAATGGGCAGATAATTATCCTTAATTAAGGCTAACCCTAGCCCCCTCTCCTCTATAAATATGGAACTATCCCTCCTCATTGAAGGGTGGACATTTAGAATAACACACAAGAGCTCAAGCATTTTCTCTGGAAGTGACAACAAGCACTTCAAACAAGTGTTGTCTACTCATAGAGATCAAACTTATATCTTGATTGAGATTAAGCCTCTTATGCTTTCTCTCAAGATCAATTCAAGACTATTCAAGAAGATTGAATTAGAGAATTTATTACACTTGTTCTTGTAATAATTACACAGAGATTGTACCTATTCTTTGATATAAATACAAAAATTGAATTTGTTTCTCAATTTCTTGTCTAATTTACTTTAGGCTCGAAATATGTGTTTACGGAGTCATTTTATGTTGTAAAATGTGAAAACTAGAAAATTGACGGTCTCAATGAACCTATTTGGTATTAGTTACATGTTGGTGAACATGATGAAATTCATTTTATAGTGACTAGGGATGATGCACATAAAATGATGTATTGTTGTTGCATGAAGTTAGAATCAATAGCTTTTCCATGCTGCCATATGTTTGGTGTCATGAAATATGCAAATATGAAGGAAATTTCCAGTGGTTACATTCCTCGATGATGGATTATGGGGGTGAAGGGGCAAATTTAACATAATGATGGCAATATTACACATAAAGAAGATCACTTATTTGATGTAAACAATAAGATAAGGGATCCACAGGTTGTGATGTCAAAAGGGGCACCAATGGGCAAAAGGTCTCAAAGTTATAGTAAATGTTATGGTATAGGTTATACGAGAAGCACTTTTTCTAAAAGTGCCAATAGTAAATCTGTTAGTAAAAAAGCATTGCAAGATTTGGACTTGAATGAGGTTTATAGTGCAAGCCCTCAATGTTCACCGACTAACTTTGCAGAGGATATTGATTACAATAAACACCAAATTAGTTCGTGAAAAACTAATGAGTGTCATGCCAAATTCTTCTATCGATGAATATCAAACGTAAATGTCAATACACATATAATATTTACAAGTTTATCAATCTTTTTCTGAATAAAATATAATATCTAATAATGGCTTTATTAAACTTGCAGGTTGTATATAGCGAAGAAGTGTAAAACCTTGACAAGAATCTTGAAATTGGAGTTTTTGGTCCATTGTGGCATCAAGTTATCACTTTTTTCCTACCATAGTTGCATTAAGTTATTTTTTCTTTCCATAGTAGCACTATGCTATTCAATTTGAGTCCAAAGTCACACTCAATAAACTAATTGCTTATATAGCTAGTTATACTCGATGTTTTGATTTATTTTTTATGATGTACAAGGCTTGTTTTAATGTACTCCATTTTGTCTGCTTAGCATATAAGGAAAATGTTTACTTTTCACATCGTTTTTTAAAGATTAGAGTTCTTCAGTTAAGAATCAGAGAGTGGGAAGTGTATGGAGGATGGATAACTATGGGTTTTCCTAATTTTTGTTTTTTATTTTCTTCTTTTCTATTCAGTTGTTTAGCATCTACCACCCAAAAAAAAAGTAACATGGGTTACAAAAATAATTAGGTTCCTCAGTGCCACTATGAACCAAAATTGAAAACATAGTGCTATTTTGGAAAAGAAAAATAACTTATTGCCACTATAAGAAAAAGTGATAACTTAGTTCATTTTCAAAAATAAAAACCTACCCTTGTTTGTGATAACCAACAGACCCTTATTGTTGTCGAAGCATCATTGACAATATTTTGATTAGCTAAGAACTGATCAGGCTATACAATAGAAAGAGTGGATCTCCCAGATGCATCATAAAAATAGATCTCGAAAAGGCCTACGACTCAGTTTCTTAGAAATGCATAAACCACCTACTTGTGGCATACAAATTTCCGCTTACTGTTATCAAAACGATTATAAACTGCATTATAACTACATTATACTCCCTGCGCTTTTAGTGGTGATTTCTTTGGCTATTTTCATGGAGTTGAAGGGATTAGACAAGGGGATCCATTGTTTTGGTTATGGAATATCTTATAAGGGCTTTGCTGTGGAAAACAACATTACCTAGATTTAGATTTCATCCCCTCCATGGGAAAGTAATTTTGTTGAATCTTTGCTTTGTGGACAATTTGATGATTTTTCGTAGGCTTGATAGTTGTTGGCTTTAGCCATTTTTCCATGGCCATTGGCTTAATTTCCAATCAATCTGTAACACCCCGCATTTTTGTTTTCCGTTAAGCTAATTAAATGTCCTTTTTACGTTCTAAAATCGTATTTTTAGTAGCCGTATGAGTTAAATTATTAATCAATGTGCTTTTGGGAGCTATACTTTTATTAAAAAGGATATTATTATTGCTACTATTGATTTCAAAGTCAATTCGTGTCATTTATGCCTTTAAATTACATCGATAATTCAATTTAGTCGTTATTCGATTTATTTAATCGTTTCCTGAAAACGATTAGGTTTTCAACCTTAGAATTAGTTTGTGGTTTATTGAACCGAACCTTGACGTTTTTGAGATCGAATAATCGACGAAGGGTCGCATTATCGTTTCGGGATAGGTTGTGAGGTACGAGATTAGAAATTAGACAGACAATTTTAGTTGATTGGGCAAGCGACTAAGAAACAATCAAAAAAAAAAAAGAACAAAAGAGGGCGAAAGCCCCTTTCTCTTTCACGGGCGCACGACCAGGTGGGGATCGAGACCCCAGCCCCGACACCCCCCATCGAAGAGAGAGAGAGAGAGAGAGAGGAGAAGGAGGCAGTCGACCGGCCAGGAGGCGCGACGGTGGCCGGCCGACAACGGGCCACGGCGACGTCGGGGACGCGGCCGAGCCACGGCCGTGGCTCCGGCGGAAAGCGAAAGGTAGAGTGGAGGAACGAGAGACTGAGAAAGAGAGTACAAGGGGGGGCGTGTCTGGCTGGCGACGGTGACAACGGCGGTCGAAGGTGAGAGCCTTCGGTGGGCTTGAGTCCAGCGACTACCGCGAGCCACGCAAAAACCCCAAATTCAAGAACTAAGGTTCGGTCCAACCGAGTCATTCGAGCTAGGGTTTGGTCTCCACTATTAGGCGTGCATTTGGGACTATTTGGGTCAAGGATTGAGCTTCCTCAGCATCCAAATCGAGCATGAAAGCGCTTAGAACGAGTTCGTAGCTTGGAATCCAGGTGGGTGTTTCTCGCCTCCTAAGCTATTACTATTTTCAGAAATGTTTTTCAGCAGATTGATGTTGTATATCATGTTAGAAATCGTTAAATTCACTAGAAATGTCAAGAAATGAGCTATACATGTTTAGGTTCGATTCATTGGTTAATTTATGCCTGAGATTTGTAATTTGAACTGAATTATATATGTTTAGCATCGATTCAAGTTAATTAGTTAACGTGTGAAAAAGAATTAAAATTTGAAGTTATATTAACGTGCTTAGCTTCGATTCGAATCTATATAGTTAACTTATGCTTAAGTTCTTAATTCGAAACGAATTATATACGTTTAGCGTTAATTCAAATGCTTATAGCTAATTTACGCCTAAGTTCTGAATTTGAAACGAATTATATATGTTTAGCTTTGATTCGAATCAATTTAGGTGGATTATGCTTGAAATGTTAATTCGAAGTGGTTTATACTTGTTTAGCTTCCATTCGAGTTTATTAACCGATGCAAGCAACTGAACTAATTTCAAGGTTAATGAAATGTGTTTAGCTACGAATCGAGTAGATTAGCTATCGCATGTTAAAGGAATTAATCTCGAAGTTACATAAATGTGTTTAGTCTTGATTTGAGATTATTTAGTTAATTCATGTCTAAGTATAAACTTCGAAGGGAATTGTTTTATGTTTAAATAGAGATTGATTCATGTTAAGACTGAATGGCATGAATGGGGTTAAATGTAACTTCGAATCGATACTTGACTAGTTGATTGAATTATGCTTATAAAACAGCTCTAGAAATAATTTTGAATGATAAACTAAGCGTGTTTATGTCCCTTAACTGGAATATATGAATGTAATCATGTTTCATGCCTAGTTAGTTTAACTTGGCTTACTAAATTGAGATCGTATAAGTGTTTATATGTATAAACGTGTGTACGATATAACCGTTGGTTGCAGCGCACTGGTAATTGCTAATTGCTTACTCGGTAAGTTAAGCATGGGTAAGTTACGTAAGTTTACCTATCGCTTTTCAGTATGTTATGATGACTAGAATGTTAAATTGCAAAATGGAAAACCGAGTTGGTAGTTGGATAATTTGAGGGAAGAATTATGAGCTTTCGAGGTCCTGTGGTCCGGTGCTTGAGAGGAGGAAGTTCGAGTTGTGAATTGACCGCAATCGTGTGGATTGCGAGGCCATGTGTGGCTCATTGTGTTGAATTGATTATGAAGTGCTTGAATGTGATGCATGTGCACCCCTCTTCCCTTCGATGTTCTCAACTTGCATTATGTGCATCATGGTGGATTTTTCAAAGAATGATTTCATGTTTTGAAATGATAGTAGCCATAGTTATTAGTGTATGATGGCCTATTTTAACTAAATGAATGCAGTTTTGGAAGTGAACTCGCTCGAACGGGGGAATCCCTAAAGAGTTTTAGAAATGGAGTGAGTTACATGTTAAATGATTTTACCAAACGGCACAACAAAAATTATTAGCCGTTATGGCCGATACGCTTTCCTTGGCAAAGATAATGTGCTATGGTCCCTGTGGACATTATGTTAAGAATGATGACTGCCTAGGGATTACGTCCTGGTACTAGGAAACCTTAGAAGACCCTGACGAGGGTAATGGTTCAATATGTTTATGTAGCCATCCCGGGAGTAAGAGCTTATGTGTGAGCGTTAGGTCTCACTATGGGGTTCGAGAATAGATCTCACCCACTCAGCACCCTGTAATGATCTTATGCCAGAAGTATTTTCATACTAAGTTAAGAAAAGCAATTGGCCCTTGCCACTTTAAACGATTAAAAAGGAAAGGAAGTTCTTTTTATGGGCCCTAAGAGGCCATATGGAATGATGTATGAAAAGCTTATAAGGGTCGTTGTATGGCCAAAATGAAATGGAACTTCCTTTAAAGCTAAAAAAAATGTTTGCAGCGAAAGAAAAGAAAGCTTTTAATGAATGAGCAATGAGATGACCCTCAAGCATGTTTGAATGTGGATTTTACAATCATGTGGCCTCATCCTTATCCATATCGAACATGTCTGACTTAAAGTGCATGAATTGAGAAAGAAAGTTACAGCATGTTAAAAGTTCCATGAATGAAGGCATCTCTCCTAAAAGAATGAACGTCGATATGTGAATAGTCTACGAGGGTGACATGTGGCTTAATATGATGATTAATAATACATAGATGCTTGATATGTGTTTATGTGTGCCTTATGTATATTATATGAATGAAATGCGAAGAAGTTATATTATAAAAAGAAAGACCCCTATGCTTAACCCTTGATGCTTGCTTATGTGCTTAACTACTTGTTATTCAAGGAACTTAGTCATTGAGGGGCCTAGAAATATGTTTGGGTGGTTAAGATGAAGTTTTGTTTAGCAATCCTCCTTTAAAGGTTTTAAGGACACCTAATATGATAGTATAGTATGAATACGTGTTATGTGACTATTAAAGATATTACTGCCTGTAATGGTTTTGGTTTTAAGAGGGTTGGGGGACACTCACTGAGCGTGTGGTTGCTCATCCCACTACTTTTTCCCCCTTTTCTCCAGGTATTCTTTATAATAGGAAAAAGATTGAATCAGCTATGACAAGATGGAATCCGTTCATGCTTGCAAGGTGTAGTTTGTGTCCATTGAAGAGATCTTACGTGTTTAGTGAAGTCACGTTATGTATTCTCCATTTGAAATGTTTGTAAACAAGTATTCTAAGTTCTTGTAATGCATATTGTTTATGAGTCGCTCTGTATGTCCTTATGAGCCAACCTTCTAGTCAGTTAGATGTCTTTTGATTAAAGATAGTTATGATTTGGGATGTAAACCCCAATACTCCGGTTGTGTGAACCGCTGAGTTGTATCTTCCATTTCTTCTTTATTCATGAATTAATCTGGTTGGTGTACTCCGAGCGAGTGGCTCGTTGAGTTATGAACTCCGGCGTGTGGCCGTTAAGTTTCTTTTAATGTTTTGCGCTTCCGTTGATTACAGGGATCTTTTTGTAAAGCTTTTAACCTGGAAACGGTCAGTTTATTGGGGAAATTCTGCCCGTTTCGTCCCAGAATTTAAGTAAGAGGTTAGAAAAACGTAACGCTTCTGTCCCTAGGGGCTGGGGGTGTTACATTGATGGTATCAGAGCATGGTCCTGCGACCATAGGCCGCGACCTGAGTCTTGCATTCATATAGTCCGATAAGAACGCGTTCATAATGATGTGATATATGCCTACTAGGTCTACACTTGTGCATTTAATGTGAATCTTGGCGTATTTAGCTAGCTAGATACTGCTCGAGTGAGCTCACTAATCGAGTGAACGAACGAATTGTTAAGGGTGTAAGCCGAGTAACTTGTTTTCTCATGAATGAGTTAAGTATTAGCCCAATCGAATGTTGTTTGCTTATTTGCTTATACGCCTTGACGGTTTGAAATTGAATGACTGGAAAGTCTTAACTCTAAGCCCATCATTGCCCCCGAAGTACGATTTGCTCCTCGAGCCCCATAATGGAGTGAGCAAACGTACTCAAAGGTTGGTAGAGAGAGAGGTAGAAGCAGTTAAACTATTTCCTTTTGAAAACCTAAGGACCTTGCCGGTTAAAGCCTTCTGATTAGTGAGTTAGAGCCGAGCCAAGTTTTCTTACACCAAAAGATTAACTCTTAGTTAGTGATGATGAGGCAGTTTAGATTCGCAAATACGCGCCCTTATGTTTATCAAATGTTGCTCGTAGATGCGTATGTGCTAAGATGAGTACATTGATAGAGTCCTTCGTATTGAGCTAGGAAAGGAATGATTGGAAATTAGCTGCTATGCTTGATAATCCTACTAAATGGTACCTTGCTGATGTGAATTTAGAATTGCCTGAGTGAAATTAAAGGATATTTTCGTACGCATGCTTGAAAAACTATGTGCTAGCAGTAAGATGTGAATAAACATTGCGTAAAGTGTACCTACCATCCTCCTTCCTTGCCATTGTTACCTAATTCGTGTATTACTTGCTTTCTATTATATGGATTGTTATCCGTGATTGGGGTGACGATGTTTTGGCTTGGACGAACCCAATACACCTAGAAATCAAAAGGGAGGAAGAACCTAGCAGACTTTGGAATTGTACATAGCAATGATCTCTACTAAGGTAAGTGAACTACAGTAAGACCCATATGATCACCTGTAAGATAGACGTACCCCGTAAGACCAGTAGCGCCACTATTCTTACCCCTTGTTATCTGATTAATGGCTAGTCTCTAGTTACTTTGGACAAGCCTAAGGCATACCTTTAGCCCTAGAATGCTAATGAGGATTGCTATCGTTTATACCGGCCTAGGTGACTCTTGTACAACATTATTGTGAACCATTGTGTTTTACAACATGCTATGTTTTCAAAAACATCTGGAAGCCTAGATTGTTATATGCAATGGCATGTATGATTATTCGTGTGTTTCATAAGCGAGAGGTATAGTAAATAAACCACTTGGTACGTGTTTAAATTTATTTCTAGTTGAGTGCGCCACTGAGTTGGCCAAATAACTCAAGTTATGTGAATGTTTGCTTCATATAACCGTGCTTATCTAATGATAGCATAGCAACTGTGAGCATACCTCATAACATGATTACGTAATTGTGGCCTTTGCATTCGAATGCTTACCCTTGTATGTATCCTTACATGATGTGCTAAGATACTCGTAATGGTAGCGGAGTTACTCATTACCTATATGCCTAAGCTCTATGTTTCATATGTTTGATTGAGTGGCTAAAAACTCATATGCCTAGCAAAAAGAGCTTGTGGCCATAGGGGTTTCATTCGCATTTATTGGCCCTGTACCTTCTTTGCCTAGGCCATATGACATGCCAGTGTACTTGTGACCATACTTGAATGCGTGACTTAAAGGGATATGAATGGATGTGTATAAAACAATCCCTGACAGGCTATAACTAAGTATCCTGGCATAGTATGACTAAGTTACCTGCATCAAGACTTGCATGCTGAATTCTATCTGTACATGGTAGGTTTCATAGAGAACGTTGGATAGTGCTTTGCTAGCCATCATATATGCTACCAATGCTGTCTTACTATACTTTGCTTAGCATGTTTGGCCTTACCTTCAACCTAGTTATCTTATAGCTAGATACGACACCGTTTGGCATAGTAGCACTACAATTTCTCGGGTTACATGTATGTACACACATACTTGCTCGTAAGAACCTATAAGAAGCGGCATTGCGTTGGTTAAACTCAAAGTCTGTTTTCCTTATGAGATTGCAAATTCCCCAAGTGGCAATGCCTTGGGAAGCCACCGTACCCTGGCAGTTAAACCCTTGTGGAACGATAGTTGAGTTATGTAAGAGCAACATTAGGTATGAGGAATCCTTTGCTAAACCCGCCACAACCAAGAAACCATGTATCAACCTCCCATGAACAATTAATGCGTGGATACGTACAAGTCTATTGCTGAGTTTTGTCCCACATCCCTGTCGTCTAACTCCCCAAGTTGATTCCTTGCATGACTAATGGGTTGTACATTTATCCTCTTGTAAGTTGTGTACCGTGTGTGTGATGGACTGATTCATGCTGCATGTGATTCTTGGCTTGAAAACATTAAGTTATCGATTTCATGTAATGTCATTATGCCAAGGTGATTTGACCAGATGCTTGAATTGTTCTTATCACTCTAGAGTGTCATAGGGGTCTCAGGGTTAAATGTTATGACCCTTGTTTGATGCGACCTAAAGTCATATCCTTGGACGCCAACCCATAGCGATGCATGTGCATAGAGCTCCTTGTTATGATATGACTAGTGCGCAGGCGATTCAAAGTCCTTGTCCCTTTCGAAAATGAGTTTAATATGGTTTTCCACGTCAACTTATTTGCCCCTCTCCAATGCGATTCGCCCTCGGCGCCTAAATAGAGTGAGTAGACGCTTGAAGAGGATTGGTGAAGAGGAGACTGGATACCATAAGCCATTTTCCTTCGATTTAAAAGAAGCAATGTCTTCAAAATGACCTTTTGGAAACCAATCGCGTAGATCCTAGTTATGTGTGTGCATTCTAGGAAAGACCGAATTTAGATATTAAATTTCGAGGATGAAATTCTTTTAAGGGGGGAAGAGTGTAACACCCCGCATTTTTGTTTTCCGTTAAGCTAATTAAATGTCCTTTTTACGTTCTAAAATCGTATTTTTAGTACCGTATGAGTTAAATTATTAATCGATGTGCTTTTGGGAGCTATACTTTTATTAAAAAGGATATTATTATTGCTACTATTGATTTCAAAGTCAATTCGTGCTATTTATGCCTTTAAATTATATCGATAATTCAATTCAGTCGTTATTCGATTTATTTAGTCGTTTCCTGAAAACGATTAGGTTTTCAACCTTAGAATTAGTTTGTGGTTTATTGAATCGAACCTTAACGTTTTTGAGATCGAATAATCGACGAAGGGTCGCATTATCGATTCGGGATAGGTTGTGAGGTACGAGATTAGAAATTAGACAGACAATTTTAGTTGATTGGGCAAGCGACTAAGAAACAATCAAAAAAAAAAAGGAACAAAAGAGGGCCAAAGCCCCTTTCTCTTTCACGGGCGCACGACCAGGGGGGGATTGAGACCCCGGCCCCGACACCCCACATCGAAGAGAGAGAGAGAGAGAGAGAGGAGAAGGACGGAGTCGACCGGCCAGGAGGCACGACGGTGGCCGGCCGACGACGGGCCACGGCGACGTCGGGGACGCGGCCAAGCCACGACCGTGGCTCTGGCGGAAAGCGAGAGGTAGAGTGGAGGAGCGAGAGACTGAGAAAGAGAGTACAAGGGGGGGCATGTCTGGCTGGCGACGGTGACAACAGCGGTCGACGGTGAGAGCCTTCGGTGTGCTTGAGTCCAGCGACTACTGCGAGCCACGCAAAAACCCCAAATTCAAGAACTAAAGGTTCGGTCCAACCGAGGCATTCGAGCTAGGGTTTGGTCTCCGCTATTAGGCATGCATTTGGGACTATTTGGCTCAAGGATTGAGGTTCCTCAGCATCCAAATCGAGCATGAAAGCACTTAGAACGAGTTCGTAGCTTGGAATCCAGGTGGGTGTTTCTCGCCTCCTAAGCTATTACTATTTTCAGAAATGTTTTTCAGCAGATTGATGTTGTATGCCATGTTAGAAATCGTTAAATTCGCTAGAAATGTCAAGAAATGAGCTATACATGTTTAGGTTCGATTCATTGGTTAATTTATGCCTGAGATTTGTAATTCGAACTGAATCATATATGTTTAGCATCGATTCAAGTTAATTAGTTAACGTGTGAAAAAGAATTAAAATTCGAAGTTATATTAACGTGCTTAGCTTCGATTCGAATCTATATAGTTAACTTATGCTTAAGTTCTTAATTCGAAACGAATTATATACGTTTAGCGTTAATTCAAATGCTTATAGCTAATTTACGCCTAAGTTCTGAATTCGAAACGAATTATATATGCTTAGCTTCGATTCGAATCAATTTAGGTGGATTATGCTTGAAATGTTAATTCGAAGTGGTTTATACTTGTTTAGCTTCCATTCGAGTTTATTAACCGATGCAAGCAACTGAACTAATTTCAAGGTTAATGAAATGTGTTTAGCTTCGAATCGAGTAGATTAGCTATCGCATGTTAAAGGAATTAATCTCGAAGTTACATAACCGTGTTTAGTCTTGATTCGAGGCTATTTAGTTAATTCATGTCTAAGTATAAACTTCAAAGTGAATTGTTTCATATTTAAGTAGAGATTGATTCATGTTAAGACTGAATGGCATGAATGGGGTTAAATGTAACTTCGAATCGATACTTGACTAGTTGATTGAATTATGCTTATAAAACAGCTCTAGAAATAATTTTGAATGATAAACTAAGCGTGTTTATGTCCCTTAACTGGAATATATGAATGTAATCATGTTTCATGCCTAGTTAGTTTAACTTGGCTTACTAAATTGAGATCGTATGAGTGTCTATATGTATAAATGTGTGTACGATATAACCGTTGGTTGCAGCGCACTGGTAATTGCTAATTGCTTACTCGGTAAGTTAAGCATGGGTAAGTTACGTAAGTTTACCTATCGCTTTTCAGTATGTTATGATGACTAGAATGTTAAATTGCAAAATGGAAAACCGAGTTGGTAGTTGGATGGTTTGAGGAAAGAATTATGAGCGTTCGAGGTCTTGTGGTACGGTGCAAGTGAGGAGGGAGACTGGGTTGTGAATTAACCGCAATCGTGTGGATTGCGAGGCCATGTGTGGCTCATTGTGTTGAATTGATTATGAAGTGCTCGAATGTGATGCATGTGCACCCCTCTTCCCTTCGATGTTCTCAACTTGCATTATGTGCATCATCGTGGGTTTTTCAAAGAATGATTTCATGTTTTGAAATGATAGTAGCAATAGTTATTAGTGTATGATGGCCTATTTTAACTAAATGAATGCAGTTTTGGAAGTGAACTCACTCGAACGGGGGAATCCCTAAAGAGTTTTAGAAATGGAGTGAGTTACATGTTAAATGATTTTACCAAACGGCACAACAAAAATTATTAGCCGTTATGGCCGATACGCTTTCCTTGGCAAAGATAATGTGCTATGGTCCCTGTGGACACTATGTTAAGAATGATGACTGCCTAGGGATTACGTCCTGGTACTAGGAAACCTTAGAAGACCCTGACGAGGATAATGGTTCAATATGTTTATGTAGCCATCCCGGGAGTAAGAGCTTATGTGTGAGCGTTAGGTCTCACTATGGGGTTCGAGAATAGATCTCACCCACTCAGCACCCTGTAATGATCTTATGCCAGAAGTATTTTCATACTAAGTTAAGAAAAGCAATTGGCCCTTGCCACTTTAAACGATTAAAAAGGAAAGGAAGTTCTTTTTATGGGCCCTAAGAGGCCATATGGAATGATGTATGAAAAGCTTATAAGGGTCGTTGTATGGCCAAAATGAAATGGAACTTCCTTTAAAGCTAAAAAAAATGTTTGCAGCGAAAGAAAAGAAAGCTTTTAATGAATGAGCAATGAGATGACCCTCAAGCATGTTTGAATGTGGATTTTACTATCATGTGGCCTCATCCTTATCCATATCGAACATGTCTGACTTAAAGTGCATGAATTGAGAAAGAAAGTTACAGCATGTTAAAAGTTCCATGAATGAAGGCATCTCTCCTAAAAGAATGAACGTCGATATGTGAATAGTCTACGAGGGTGACATGTGGCTTAATATGATGATTAATAATACATAGATGCTTGATATGTGTTTATGTGTGCCTTATGTATATTATATGAATGAAATGCCAAGAAGTTATATTATAAAAAGAAAGACCCCTATGCTTAACCCTTGATGCTTGCTTATGTGCTTAACTACTTGTTATTCAAGGAACTTAGTCATTGAGGGGCCTAGAAATATGTTTGGGTGGTTAAGATGAAGTTTTGTTTAGCAATCCTCCTTTAAAGGTTTTAAGGACACCTAATATGATAGTATAGTATGAATACGTGTTATGTGACTATTAAAGATATTACTGCCTGCAATGGTTTTGGTTTTAAGGGGGTTGGGGGACGCTCACTGAGTGTGTGGTTGCTCATCCCACTACTTTTTCCCCCTTTTCCCCAAGTATTCTTTATAATAGGAAAAAGATTGAATCAGCTATGACAAGATGGAATCCGTTCATGCTTGCAAGGTGTAGTTTGTGTCCATTGAAGAGATCTTACGTGTTTAGTGAAGTCACATTATGTATTCTCCGTTTGAAATGTTTGTAAACAGGTATTCTAAGTTCATGTAATGCATATTGTTTATGAGTCGCTCTGTATGGCCTTATGAGCCAACCTTCTAGTCAGTTAGATGTCTTTTGATTAAAGATAGTTATGATTTGGGATGTAAACCCCAATACTCCGGTTGTGTGAACCGTTGAGTTGTATCTTCCATTTCTTCTTTATTCATGATCTGGTTGGTGTACTCCGAGCGAGTGGCTCGTTGAGTTATGAACTCTGGCGTGTGGCTGTTGAGTTTCTTTTAATGTTTTACGCTTCTGTTGGTTACCGGGATCTTTTTGTAAGGCTTTTAGCCTGAAAACGGTCAGTTTATTGGGGAAATTCTGCCCGTTTCGTCCCAGAATTTAAGTAAGAAGTTAGGGAAACGTAACGTTTCTGTCCCTAGGGGATGGGGGTGTTACCCAATCCAAGTCACATATCTTTATTGCGGGGACATATATGAACGTAAAAAAATGACTTGACTGCTAAAACTGGCTTTATAAAGGGCTCTTTTCATGTAAGATATCTACATATGCCCTTATCTCCTATTAAGTGGACAACAAATAAGTGCGAAAAGATTGTTGATAATATGAAAAGTAGACTGCAAACATGTACCACGACACACTACTCTTACACTGCTAAGACCTAAATTATTAACACATTGATTATATCCTTGGTGACTTATGTTGGAAGTGATAGAAAAACCAGCTTCTTTTTATTCCCACTCCTTGTCCAACGTAGGAGGATTGGAAGCCCCTTGTAGGGTTTTTATTACTCCCCCTTTCTTAGATTTGTTGAATTCCTTTGGGCTTGCTTTTAGTAGTGTTGTGGGGTGAGGGTAAACACCACACACACGCATACGGTGCCCACCTGCCCGGTCTGGTCTAAGCTAGGTGTGTGCGCTACGTCCGTGGCCATGGGCTGTGGGCTGTGGGCTGTGGGCCTTATGCACTAATTTTTTGGAAGAAAATTCTTTTAATTTTTCGCCTGTTGCTGGCATAACAGCTAACGTTCACTTGCAGCGTTCTCTCCCCTTTTTTCTCCAACAATGGCTAGTGGCCCAGATTTTTAGCCACGAAATCCCATCCTGTTGCCAGACTTTTCTCAACCCCAACAACTTTTTTTTGCTGTATAAATATCCTCCGCCCTTGCTACTGCAACTCACACCAAGCATCTCTTCTCCTCTCCTATCCTCTTCTCTGCTGCTCTACTATTCTACTGTTCTGAGCGATTCTGATCATGTCTTATCCACACTTCTGGCTGCGAGTACATGCATTCCGTAACTAGCTGTGCAAACCTTAGGCAGTGAACGACTATTTCGATCTGCACCTAGGTCAAGCCGAAATCACTTTCATGGCAGTGATACTCTCCCGGCATAACTCTCCATCTCTATTCCCTTTCATTAATTTAGACATATTTTTCTAACAATTTGAAAGTGATTTTCTGTTATATGCAAATCAATAGCTCTCTCAATTAACAAAGCTCTCCTAGACCTCTCAAAACTTGAGCCTTTGGATGAAACCAACAACAAACATTGGTCCTAAAAACTTCTACTTTTCTTTGAACTGTTAGAAGTAGATTATGTGTTATCAGGTTGGACCGAGGACCGAATAAAAGGAAAGTTATGGACTGGGGACCAGACCAAATAAGTCAAGGACCAGACCGGGACCGGACCGAAAAAACCGAACCGAATTGAATTGTCAAGCTAGCAAATTTTCACGATATGAGCATCTTATATTTATTTCAATATGAACAATTTCAACACATTTTCACCATGAAAAACAAATCAATATTCGTGAACGTTTGAGAAATTATAAGTTACAAAAGAAAATTAAAATTGAATAAGTAAAAAATCGGTTTTCAAATTCTTTTTATTCGGTCCTCGGTCCGGACCTGTGGACCGATGGACCGGACCGCACCGAACTGAAGACTGAATAAAAAAAATTTATGGACTAAGGACCGCACCAAATTCATTCAGTTCAGTCCGGTCTGGTCTGTTGTAGGCTGGTCTTCGGTTCGGTCCGGGTTTGGACCGAATAATGAACACCCTTATATGTTGTTCTCTGACCTACCTAAAGAAAATAATGAATCTGAAACCTCTGCTACTTCCCTTGACGAAATGGTCAAAAATAAAACCAAACCTGCTAATTAGGCTACCTTGAAAAAATTTGAGAAAGATAATGAAACGGTCAGGGGGCATCTATTAAATTATATAACTAACCCTCTGTTCAATTTGTTTATCACATTTAAATCTATCAAACTTATATGGTAGAGATTGGAGGTCAAATATAGAGCTGATGATGTTGAAAAAAAGAAATACGTGGTTGGTGAATGGCTATGGTTTCACATCATTGATGATAAACCAATCATAGAGCAGGTCAATGTTTACAAGAACCTGTGTGCTGAAGTTTTAAATGAAAGCACGAAGTTGCGTGGGATTCTACAAGCCAATGTACTAATGGAGAAATTCCCACCATCCTGAAGTGACTGTTGGAATCAGCTGAAACATACGAAGAAACATCTAACCTTGTAGGAACTGATCAGTTATATGAGAATGGAGGAAGCTAATTGTCTCAAAGATAAGCTGGACTCCCTATCCCTTAATTCTTCTAAAGCTAACTTAGTTCAATCTATTATGTCCACTCACAGAGACAGGTTTAAAGGCAAAGGTCAGAAGAATCACGAGCCAAACCATTCAAGGCAGCAGAACAAGTTCAGCAACAAGATCCAGAAACCAAAAGGATTGTGTTATGCCTAAGGCAAGCCAGGGCACAAAGCATACCAATGTCCACTCTGTAAGGGACAGTCTTAACCGAACTAGAAGCCTACTAGACCTGTAGTTCAAGCAAACCTTGCTAAGGACACCAAAATCATCTCTATGGTAGTTGAAGAGGCAAACTTGGCAACAAATTGTGCTAAACGGGTCTACCACACTGGAGCTTCAAGGCACTTCTGCGCTTACAAAGAACTTATGTAGGACTTTAAAGACGTGACAGATGGTGAATACATATATAAGGGAAACTCTACGACTGCTAAAGTTATAGGTAAAGGGAATATTCTTCTCAAATTTACTTCTGGAAAATTATTGTCCTTAAGCAATGTGTTATATGTGCCTTCCCTCCATACAAACTTGGTTTCTTGTATTTTTCTCAACAAAGGCGGACTGAAAACTATTGTTGGATATGTCAAAGTTGTGATCTCTCATGATGGGGTCTTTGTTTGAAAGGGATACCTGAATGGAAGTTTATTTGTACTTAATCTTTCTTCTGAGACCATGAATGGAAATGCTTATATTTTTGCTTATATTGCTAAGTCTGTTGATCTGTGGCATGGTAGAGGAGGCCATATTAATTTTCCATCCATAAAACTGCTCAAGCATATGCACTTAATTCCCACTGTGAATATTGATAATATCCTTAAATGTCGTGTGTGTGTAGAAGCTAAATATGCCAAAAATCCTTTCAAACCTGTTACTAGTAGGAAAATAGAATTACTAGAACTAGTGCATTCAGACCTAGCAGACTTCAAAAACCCAGACAGCAAAGGGGGAATATTACATCACCTTTGTTGGATGACTACTCGAGATATACCATAGTATACCTGCTTAGATCCAAAAATGAGGTTGACGAAATGTTTTTGAAATACAAGCCAGAAGTTGAAAACCAGCTGGACCGAAAAATCAAATCTCTTAGAACTAATAGGGGTGGAGAATATGAGAATAAGTCTTTGACTACCTTCTGTGAGAAGAATGTTATCGTACACAAGGTTAGCACACCCTGTACTCCCCAACACAATGCGATAGCCGAACAAGAAAATAGAACTCTTGAAAAAATTATGAATGTCATGCTTCTAAGTTCGAGACTTTCTGATAACATGTGGGAAAAAGCTATTTTTCTACCTGATATATTCTTAATAGAGTATGTCATAAAAAGTTAAACCAGCCCCCATATGAACCATGGAAAGGCTACTGCCCCAACTTGTCCTTCTTAAGGGTGTACGGGTGTTTGGCTAAAGTTTCCTTGCCTAAGTTGAAACAAGAAACCATCGGTCCTAAAACCTTTGATTTTGTGTTTATTAGTTAAAAAAGTGTTGCATATAAATTCATGTCATTAAATGGCTTCTCTATTTGTGAGTCAAGCAATGCAGAATTCTTTGAGCATGTTTTTTCTTTAAAAGAGAATGTCTCTACTGTTGTGCATGAAGCTATCCCTATAGATGACAATGTGAACATGCCTACTTCTAGTTCCGTTGTTAAAGACTCAATTGATCAACCTAGAAGGAGTAAGCGACGTAGAGTCGAGAGTACTTTTGGTCCAGACTTTCTTACTACCTTTTTGATTGAAGACTTTAATGTGAATTACTTGACCATTGAAATAGTTTCTGCTTTTTTTTATTGAAGAAGATCCAAAAACTTTCACATATTCCATGAGATCAATGGATGCTAGTTTCTAAAACGAGGCTATTAAAAGTAAATTAGACTTTATAATGTCTAATCAAACTTAGGAGTTGGTTAACTTACCTAAGGGTAGTAGGCTTATTAATAGTAAGTGGATCTTCAAGAAGAAGTTAAGACCTGATAGTTCAATTGATAAATACAAAGCCAGACTAGCGATTAGAGGATTTGACTATAAGAAGAAGATTGATTATTTTAACACTTATTCTCCTACTACCAAAATTGCCACCATTAGGACTCTAGTTGCCTTAGAGGATATACATAGTGTTGTTGTGAATGAAATAGATAAGAAAACAGCATTCCTTAACGGTGACATAGAGGAGGAGATTTATGTGTCTCAACCTAAGGGTTGTGTGGTTCCTAGGCTGGAGAATGAAGCCTGTAAGTTTAGAAAATCCCTCCATGGCTTAAAACAGGCCTCTAAATAGTGGTATGAAAAGTTTAACAGTACAATGATACAACATGGTTTTTCTGTGAACACTTCTAATTCTTATATTGATTGGTTCAGAGAGTGTGATAATATGCCTTTATGTCAATAACATGTTGATCTTCGGTATTAATATGCATTTTTAATGAGATTAAAAAATGGTTGTTTTCTTATTTTGAAACGAAGGACATGGGGGAGGCAGACGTGGTCTTGGGGATCAAAATTAGAAAGACAAATGATTTTTTTTGTGTTAGTCTTATTACATTAACAAAATGTTAAAGAAATTTAACAGCTTTGATGTGACTTCTGTGAGAACTCCTTATGATCCTAGCATAAACCTTAAGAAGAATAAACTGAGTATGCTAAAATCATAGGAAGTGTAATGTTTCTTATGAACTATACTAGAACTGACATTGCTTATGCTATTACTGGCTTAAATCGTTAGTAAAGTGCATTGGGATGCACTGTTTCGATTAATCAAGTAACTGAGAGGTACGTGCTATGATTGGTGCTTGCATTTTAACAAATTTCCTATTGTATTACAAGGATTTTGTGATACAAACTAGGTTTCCAATAATGATGAAGTTAGTTCTACTAGCGGTTATGTGTTTACCTTAGGTGGAGGAGCTATTTCGCTGAAGTCTGCCAAGTATACTTGTATAACTCGATCTACCATAGAAGTTGAATTCATTTCTCTTGAGTTTACAGGTTAAGAAGTAGAATGGTTGAAAAATCTACTAGCAGATATGCCACTGTGGGGGAGGCAGCCTACATATATTTCTCTTCACTATAACTCGCATGCAGCAATCAGAGTTGCACACAACAGCGTGTATAACAGAAAGAAAAGACACATTCGTATTAGACATAGTGTTGTGAAACAGATCCTAAATACAAGAGAAATTTACGAATCCACTGGCCAAAGGATTTAGCAGGAGAACAGTTCTCGAGACACCGAGGGCGATGGGACTGAAGCCAATGGATTGATGTAACATGATAGATACCCACTTGTGATCAAACGAAGCCATATTAATCTTAATATGCACTACATATCCATCCTTATAGGGTATAGTAGTGCTTCTGAGAGGTTGAGCTCTAATGCTCTTAACGGATCCATTGCCCGTTAGGGTCGAGCTATTGAGACACACTTAATGGATCCACCGATTGATATGTGTGAGGTTGAGTAAAACCTTGCTCTTAATAATTCCATGTCCATGATTATAGTAGTTCATGTTCAGATGGACTTAATGGAATTACCTATGTCAGTGTGAAGGTGTGGTCGCCTTCTATGAGAGACTCTGGGTTGTCTTTCCAGAGCACTTATGAGACCTGAGGTGTGTGCATGGCCTTAAAAAGTACAAGTGAGTTATCTCAGAATATGCAGTGACCATAAGGGGTGATATGTGTTGTGGGGGTGACAACCCTACAAGCGCACAGGTGTCGTATTCTAATTAAAATATCGATCCCACAGAGACCAACACAATTTATTGAGTTTATCCTTTTAAAAAAGCTAAGAAAGTATAAGTCAATTTGGGGAATTTTCTAAATTAATCTATCACTGACTTAAAAATTCTATCAATTAAAAATGCCTTGGGATTTATTTCACCAACTACGAACTAGATCCGATAAATAATGTTTATGCTTACTCTAATTTGGATGAATCAAAGGATGACAAGCATATAATATCTAATCGTTTCTTTCAAAATAAATTGAGTATTTAGACTAAACATACTACTGTTGTTTCAAAGGGGTTCTTTATTTAGTCTAACATTAAAAGTCTAAGTTGTCAAATTACCTCTCAACATGCAACTTTCTCTCAAAAGTAACTATGCTTGTCTATACTTGCCGATCTAATAGCGGATTTCTGCTTTCAGTACCTCATCCAACTATTTGATATTTACCAGTTAATTTGACAACAACTACTCACAATAGTCATAACATAAGATAGGTTGAAACATTCCAAATAGAATAAGCATATTATTGATTAAGATTAAGCATCCAAGTTCAAAATTTGGCTATCAAATCCAAAGACTAAAGAAACTACTCACTCATGATGATTAAAACAAACAAAATAGTTCAATCAAGCAAAGCAATCAAACAAAACTAATCTATTGAGTTTGAAGAATAAGGGAAGAGAATAGTTTAGTAGCAATGGAATTTCTTGGCGACTTCGTCAATCTTCAAAACTCCAAATGCAAGCAATCTTCCTTCTAATCTTCCTTTTGCTTCCAAAAAAAGGGTAAAAATTACAAAGCTTCAAGAGATTTCTAAGGGGGATAGATTAGAGTTTTTTTTTTAAGCAGCCAAGCATGTCTTCACATAAAAACCACCGTCGATTCTCAGCCACACAAGCCCGGAAAATTGAAGAGGTGCTGTAGTTTTCGGACTGCCATGGAATGTGGCCGCCACCAGGGATGGTCCGTGGAGCTTCTGTCTTGGTCTTCTCTTTCTCTTCTTTTTTGTCCATGGGTATAGTGACTGGGGCGTCTATGCTGAGTCATATATTTGACTTTGAGGGTCAATGCTTGATCAATAATGTCTCAAACCTGCAAAATTCGTCAAAGCGCTACACCCAAGCAGAAAATTGCATTTTGGGGTATAAACTAAGCATAAAACTCTTGAATCCCCTAAAAATGCATCAAAATGACCTTAAAAAGATATGCTCTATGGGCACTTATCAAACTCCCCCACACTTGAATTGTTCCTTATCCCCAAGCAACTAACAAAACCAAAACTATGATAAAGAGCCTCCTCAAGTAAACACGAGTAACAACAGCAACAGCTAAATCGACCTCATAAGTTAGCCCAAAAGTGATTGAAAACATTGCAAAACAGAAAGGAGAATGAAACTTTCGAAAATATAATTAGAGACTATTTCATCAAACATTAAATCAATTATTCAATTCAGCTTAACACTCATATTGGCACATGCAATGGTTTGAGCAAAAGGAACCGATAGAACCTCACTCTAGTAATGCAGCACTCAACACTCATGTGTTTCAAAATATATTTTGATTCTCTCACATCTCATTGCAAAAAATGAAACCCTCCATAAGCTGAATAAGACTCTCAAATTCGGCACCACTAGAATGCAAAATACACAAGGCAATCATGAGGACTTCAATAGGGCTGCAACGAGGCTGTTGGATAAAGGTTTAGAGGGGAACAAATGTTTTGGGACTTGTGAAGGTAAAAGCCAAAGACTAAAAGCAAGATCATCACCTCCCAAATATACAAAAAGAACTATTTGACCCAATACATATGAAAGATATAAACAATTCCGCTTGGTTGGCTCTAAACGACGGAAAGTTTTGAATCATTCCAAACAATATCTATGTCAAATCCTTTTTGTTGCACATTTTCTACTCTTTTTTTCTCTTATTTTTTCCTTCTGTTTACATATCTAAGAGAATGATGATGGCATAGAACTTTAAGTGCCTCTTAACACTTCATAATCCAACTCATAATAACCAACCGAAATGGATCCAAACAAACAATATCTCATAGCATCACGCACAAAGCACCCCAAATTAAGAAATGGAACTCTGTAGTCTTGGCTAAAATGGTAGACCTGTATTTGGCCTAGGGCTAGATTAGGGGTTCACATCAATAAACATTGTCAAAGCTCAAAAGGGTAGTAAGGGATAAATAATACATAAAAAGGGTGGCTATTTTGTCAATGTAGCTAATAAATTCAAAGAATGCCTCGATCATATTGCCTAAATACATATGCTAAATGTGTTCTTGAATGAGAGTCGAACCATGTTATAGCGATTTGAAATCTAGGAAGAGTCGCATATGAAAAGGAATATGAGACTAAAATTGATGAATTAGTCCAATCAAAGTCAAAATCTCACATGACACCTACCAAAGTTCAACTAGCTCATTGAATCTCACGTGCAAAATATTCATGCAAAGTGCCATTTAAGCAACCAATTCATATTCTACTTGATAGTCAAATCAAAAAGCACATTTTGAAAACTCATTATCAAACATTTTACTCACAATTGTGCATAACTAAAACGTCGAATTAAGCTAAAGAAAGCTACTTAGACTAAAGACTCATCATGCTGCTCCTCAATAAAGTCACGGATGCCAGCATGCTCATATTGGACATAAGCCTGCAAGGAGACTTGTTTCTCTTAGATACGCTGAAGGGTGGTGTGGATATTAGTGTTGTCCTAGGAAGGGGAAGGCTGAGAGGGATTAGAGACGCCCAAATATGGTTGTGGAGGAAGAGGAGCTAAAGGAGCTGGAGGAGCTAACTCCTCATCACCCGGCATAAATGTAAGATTGTCATGGTTCAAAAGGGAAATACGATCAGCATTTAGAAGGGGTATAAGCCTGCTTCTAGGGTAAATCCAACAAATCCTACCTCCCTCTATTGTACATAATTTTATTTGTTCAAAGGTGCCTAAGTCTCTCACAACCTGACACTCGGTCATCAAGGTTAGGTAAAATACCAACCGACCTAGCTATAAGGATGATAAGGCCTCCAATTACTATCATCTTGGCAGAACTAGTAGCTGTACTCAGCAACTGATTGGGAAAAAATGAACTGGGACATTTCATGCTCCTTCCAACATGTTATGTAAGAAATATAGGTCATACAGACGAGGCACATGCAAACTCTTTTCCCAGGCAAACAAACCATAAGCAAGGACACATTGGGCTACTCTAATACAGGGGTTACGAATAATGGTGCCCTTGCAGTGGCTAGCATCATATTGATAATAGCAGTTAAGGTATACCAAAAAGCATTAGGATTAAACTCCCTGGGCTTATGTCGTTGGTCTAAATCCAAACTAGGTGAAAAACTGAATACACTGTCAAAATCACTCAAATTTAGCTCATAAAACTCCTTATTCAAGTAAAATGAGATATGACCCTCTTGACATCTAGAACCACTTGTGACCTTAGCATGCAAAGTACTCAAAAATTCCTAAGTTCATGATATGTATGGTCCCGTGTCTCAATAAATTAACCCATACCCCCCGACCAAGAGCAAACAACCAATGAATATCATTTACCAATCCAAATCTAGTTCACGAACCCTCTTTAAAGTATCGAGTAGCTATAGCAAGTTTACTACTCAAAGCAATATATCTTTTAACGTGCTCAGGATTAGTTGAACCAAGCGCGTTAGGAATATCACCTCAGTTTTGCTCATTTGCTAAGGTTTGAGAAACTCGTTGGAGAACTTGTCTTGTAGTCCCCACTCCTAGAGTAGTCCTTGTTTGCTCTTTGGGTACCATGGATATGGAATGTGGATGGGGGTGAATGCTTGAAAATCCTAACTATGAAGAAAATGGATGAAAAGGATGAAAAATGAAAAATTTATGCAACTAAGTAGGTAATGGGGAAGAATTATGGAATAAAAGATGAAGATTTGGAAGGTTAGAAGGTGTAGTTGAGGTGTTGCAGATTTGGGCATGAAGATGGGAAGAATGTGAGAAAAAGAAGAGTAGGAAATGGAAAATTTAAGGAGAATTGGAGGTAAGATGAAGAAAATAAGAAGAAATGAAAGAAATTTGAGTGAAAATGGTGAAAAATTAAAGGTGGGAAGGTGGGTGTTAATGGAGGTTGCAGAGAGAGAAGGAGAGAGTTTAGAGAGGCAAGAAGACAAGGATGAAGAAGAACGGAAAAAATTTTAGGTCAAAGGGCGTGAAAAACCCTTGACCACGGAGAAATAGCCTGCTACGGACTCTAATGTTATACACAGACCCTTCGTAGTCAGCTCTGTTGGCCTAAGGTCAGAAAGGGTATGGGCAGAGGGCTTCTTAATTGGTTTCCACACAAGTCTCGGCGTCTTCAGCACTCGAGCAAACCTATAATAATTGCTTGTGGAACCCTCATTAGCAGCATAGGGATCATCCTCGGTTACAATAGTTGGCAAAGGTGCAATAAATTCAACCTTAGCATAATCAAGGTCATGGCGCTTAGTAGAAACACAATCAAACATAGGAGGGTCAGTACGACGCAAAAGATCATACGCCTCAATCTTATGAAAAACTGTCCTTTTTCACAAGCAAATGAAGAGGGGGAAGAGTTGTGGTCATCAAATAAACTATACTCAACATGACACTTCCCCACATTAAATGTTAACCGCCCCCCTTTCACATCTATCTTGCAAACCAAAGTAGCCAAGAGGGGTCCTCTTCGAATAATCTGGGTATGCATGTCTTTGTGCCATATCTAGGATGATAAAGTCATTAAGCACATAAGAATCACCCACTTTTATAGAAACATTCCCTAAAATATTCAAAGGATACTTCACAGAACCATCTGCTAGTTTAAGTGAAATAGGTGTTTGTTGCAGCTATCCTAAGTCAAGCTTCTAGAAAATGGAATAAGGTATCAAGCTAACACTTGAACCATGATCACATAAAGCCCAAACAATACTCACATTTCCAATCATGCATGTAATAGGAAGGCTACCTGGATCTTTGAGCTTAGGGGCAAGCTCTTTGTGAACCTCTAGACTACTCCCCTCTCCAAAAGTTATAGTCTCAAGCTTATCACTTTGTTCCTCACTCACAACTTTGTTCACCTCTCTACCCTTAGAACCCTCTAATCCCACTCTCAAGATAACACAGTCACACTGCTCATGAGGATTAGGCTTGGTTAATAGGAAGTCTACCTAGAGGTGTAGATGAAGAGGCAGTAGCTAGGCAATTTGAGCTTCCAACATCTTGTTGTGAGTACTAAGCACGTCAATCTTAGATGCTAATTGTTTAATATACTCAACTTACTTTTATTGCGCTAAAAGCATACTGTCCATCATGGTTTCTAAGTTAGACTTTTGAGGTTCTTGTTAGGGATAGGGAAGCCTTTGAAACCAAGGGGGTGAGGGATAGGGGCGTTAGACCTATAGGAGAAATTGGGTTGATTTCTCCAACTTGGATTGTATGTATTGGAAAATAGGTCATTGTTTGGTCTAAGGTTATAGCTCATCCCACGTTGTGATCGACCCCAAAGGCAATGAGCAAAGCCACGCCCGCGCCTTATGCCTTAATGAGAAGGGAAATAACTGAAGTCAGATGGCAGTGCTTAAAACTCTGTTGAGCTTCAAAGTATGACATAACTCCAAAAAGACCGAGAGGTGTAGATTTCGATCCTCCATCAGGGTGCCTCTAAACTGAGATTGCTACACCATAGATACAAGAGCCAGTTTCAGTTCAAAATTGTTGGCTTCCATCGTTGGCCTAGCAATGTTGTATGTGATGCCATGGACACTCGGGGTAATGAACTCCAAAGCGCCCATCTCTTATCTCCTCCACCTCCTGCTATATTTGGAGATACTTGGTGGGCTTTGAGCCTTTGCTGCTCATTGAAACTTCTTCCACCTCAAATGAAAGATCCTTTCTATCTCCAGATTAAAATCGAAAGGAAAGGGACTTCACATAAAAACGTAGAAGACCTGCAAAATCCACCATAAATACTACCAACGGAAATCAAAATTAACAAAGAAAAGAAAAAAATGCTTAGTCAATTCTTGAAGAACTAACTCAATATTTGACAAATTTGGTCCCCAGCAACGGAGCCAAAACTGGACAAGCCTGCAAGCGCATGGGTGTTATAGTCCCGTTAAAATATTGATCCCATAGAAACAATGGAACTAAGTATAAAACTCATGAATTCCCTAAAAATACATCAAAATGACGCTAAAATTATATGCTCTATGGGAATTTATCAAACTCCTCGATGCTTGACCTGTTGCTTGTCCCCAAGCAATTAATAAAACCAAAACTATGATAAAGAACCTCATCAGGTAGACAAAAGTAGCAACTACAATAGCTAAATCGACCCAATAAGTTAGCCCAAAGGCATTGAAAACATTGTAAAATAGAATGGAGCATGAAGATTTCAAAAATTCAAGTAGAGATTATCTCATCAAACATCAAATCAATTACCCAATCCAACTTAACACTCATGTTGATACATGGAATGGTTTGAGCAAGAGAAACCGGTAGAACCTCACTCCACTAATAAAGCACTCAACACTCAAGTGTTTAAAAATATATTTTGATTCCCTCAAATCTCATTCTAAAGAATCAAATCTGCCACAAGTTTGATAGGACTCTCAAATTTACCATTACTAAAATGCAAAACACACAAGGCAATCATAAGAACTTCAGTAAGGCTGCAATGAGGCTATTGGGTAAAGGTTTAAAGGGGAACAAATGTTTTTAGGATTTGTGAACCTAAAAGCCAAGGTCTAAAAGCAAGATCATCACCTCCCAAATACACAAATCAAACTATGCAAACCAATACGTATGAAAGATATAAACAAATCCACTTGGTTGGTTCCAAACAAGAGAAAATTAAATCATTCCAAACAACATCTATGCTGAATCCTTTTTATTGCACATTTTCTATTTTTGTTTTTCTTTCTTTCGCTTCCCCTCTCTTTACATATCTAACAGAATGATCATGGCATAGAACTTTAAGTACCTTTCAACATTTCGCAATCCAACTCACATTAACCAACCCAAATGGATTTAAACAAACCACATCTCATAGTGTCACCCTTAAACCACCCCAAATCGTGAAATGGAACTCTTTAGTCTTGGTTAAACAAGGTATACATGTATTTAGCCAATAACTAGATTAGGGATTCTCATCAATAAATATTGTCAAGGCTCAAAAGGGTAGTAAGGGATAAATAATACATAACAAGGGTGGCTATTTGGTCAATGCAACTAATAAATTCAAAGAATGTCTCAATCATATTGCCTAAATTCGTATGCTAAATGTCTTCTTGAATAAGAGTTAAAGCAAGTTATAGAGATTTAAAATCTAGGAAAAGTCACACATAAAAAGGAATATAAGACTAAAATTGATGAATTAGTCCAATCAAGCTCAAAATCTCAGAGGACAGCTACCAAAGCTCAACTAGTTCATTGAATCTCACATGCCAAATATTCATCCAACTTGTCATTTAAATAATCAATTCATATTCAACTAGATAATTAGTTCAAGAAGCACCTTCCAAAAACTCATTATCAAATATTTTATTCACAATTGGGCATAACTAAAAGATCAAATTAAGCCAAAGAAAGCTACTTAGTCTAAAGATTCATCATCGAAGGATTTTAACTCTTTTTTTCCCACTTTTTTTACTCAAATTTTACTCTTTTTGACTTTTTTAGGTTTTTTTGGTTTTTTGTGTTTTATTTTCACATACAAGCAAATAATAATATGCAATGTCTAACCCCAGATGCTCCTAATTACGAAAAGAAATCTAATATAGGAAGAAACCTACATGCATAACTAAAATGCTCTAACTATGCCTAAATACATGTCAATGCAATATATACACGTCATCCACATGGTGTACATTTCCATGAAAGAAACATACAACTCCCTTATATTTGGACAAAGCATTGTCCTCCCTGCAATCACATCTTAATCATTAGGAAGGGGGAAGGAAAACTAGAAAGAAAGAGGATGAGGGTGGGGATGAGATATATTCCAATCACGCCAAGTTTCTGAATAAACTCTAAAGTCCTAGAAATATTGGTTCTATGACTCAATCATCACACGGAGCTCATCATGCTGCTCCTAAACAAAGTCATGGAGGGCAACATGCCTAGATTAGACATAAGCCTGTAAGAAGACTTGTTCCTCTTGGATAGGCCGAAGGGTGGCATGGATATCAGTGTAGTCCTGGAAAGAAAGAGGAACTAGATGTGCTTAAATATGGCTGTGGAGGAGGAGGAGGTGGAGGAGATGGATGAACTAACTCCTCATCACCAGGCATAAATGAAAGATTGTCAGGGTTCAAAAGAGTAGTACAATCAACATTTAGAAAAGGCATAAGCCTATTTCCAGGATAAATCCAACAAATCCTACCTCTCTCCATTGTACAGAATTTCATTTGTTCAAATATGGTTAAGGCTAATCTCTCAGAACCTGACACTCAGTCATTAGGATTAGGCTCAATAGCAACCGACATAGCTATATAGGTGATAACGCCTCCTATTACTATCCTTTTGGCAGAAATAGTAGCCACACTCTACAGTTGATTGGCAAAAAATGAACCAGGGTCAATTCGTGTCCCTTCCAACATGTTATACAGTTAGTATAGCTCGAACAGACGAGGTACATTCAAACTATCCTCCCGAGCAAAGAAACCACAGGCAAGGACATGTTGGGCTACTCTAATACAGGGGTTACGAATAAGGGTGCCCTTGGAGTGACTAGCATCATATTGATAATTACCAGTTAAGGTATACCAAAAAGCATTAGGATTAAATGCCCTAGGCACATGTTATTGGTCTAAATTCGAACTAGGTGGAAAATCGAATATCCTATTAAAAGCACTCAAATTCAGCTCATAAAACTCCCTATTCAATTAAAGCGAGACATAACCCTCTTAATATCTAAGACCACTCGTGACTTCAACATGCAACGTACTTAAAACTTCCAAAGTTCACGATATGTTTGGTCTTGTGTCTCAATAAATTAATCCATACCCCATGAGTAAATAACCAACGAATATCATCTACCAATCCCAATCTAGTTATCAGATCCTCATCAAAGTATCGAGTAGCTACAAAAAATTTACTACTCAAAGCATTATATCTAACAATATGCTAAGAATTAGTTAAACCAAGCGGGCTAGGAATATTACTTCAGTTTGGCCATGTGTTGAGGCTGGAGAAACTCGTTGGGAACTTGACTCGACGCCCCCGCTCCTGAAGTAGTCCTTGTTCTCTTCTTGGTGCCATGGATATGGAATGTGGACGGGATGAATGCTTAAAATCCTAACTATGAAGCAAATGGATGAAAAGGGTGAAAAATGAAAAATTTATACATCTAACAGGGTAAGGCGGAAGAATTATGAAAGGAAAGATGAAAATTTGGAAGGTTAGATAGTGTAGTTGAGGTGTTATAGATGTGGTATGAAGATGGAAAGAATGTGCGAAAAAGTATAGGGAAAATTAAAGGAGAATTGGGGGTGAGATGAAGAAAATAAGAAGAAATGGAAGCAATTTGAGTGAAAATGGTGAAAAATTAAAGGTGGAAAGGTGGGTGTTAATGGAGGTTGTAAAGAGAGAAGGAGACAACTTAGAGAGAAAAAGACGAGATTGAAAAAGAATAGGGAAAATTTTGGGTCAAAGGGCGTGAAAAACCCTTGATCACGGAGAAATAGGCCCGCTATAGACCGTGGTGTATACCACAGACCATATGTGGTCGGCTTTGTTTCCTCAAATTTTTGAATTTCTAGGGAGACGTCCCTCGGGCCGAGTTGGACACCACTAGGGGTCCGTGGTAGCTTCTGTTTTAAGATTCGAAAACTCTCTTATTACAAATTTTTCCTCACTTTGTGTGTTTTTTAATCTATTTTTTTTTTGTTGTTTTTTCCTGTCTTTGGTCTCTTTTTTTTTTGTTCTTTTTCAAAATAAGGAATGCATTAAATATTATCAAATAAAAGGAAAAACTATTAAAGGGAACTTGGGTTGTCTCCCAAGAAGAGCTCTCTTAAGGTGAGAGCTCAACCTTCAATTTTGTGATGGCTCGAGGTTAGAAAGAGTATGGGTAGAGGGCTTCCCAATTAGCCCACCACAAGTCTCGACGTCCTCTTATCATGAACCAAGAGATTGAATTCTCGTAATAAAAGGTACCACCTCAAGAAATCAGGATGGAGATCCTTCTTCATCATCAAATTGCAACAAATAGTATGATCCACATACAATAATATTGTAGTGGGCTCCATCAGGTAGGCCACTATCAAACTCAACTCCTAAGTTAAAATCATAATCAATACCATCTATAGGAGGTAAAGTCATGAGCACTTGAGCAAACCTGCAATAATAGCTCACGGAATCCCTCATTAATAGCATAGGGCTCGTCCTCGGAAACGCTAGTTGGCATAGGTGTAATAAATTCCACCTTAGCACAGTCAAGCTCGGGGGCCTTAGCAGAGGTACAATCAAACATAGGAGGGTCAGTATGACACAAAACATCGTACGTCTCAATCTCATGAGAAACCATCACCTCTTCACAAGAAAATAAAGAGGGGGAAGAATTGCGGTCTTGGAATAAAATAAACTCAACATAACACTTCCTGACATCAAATGTTAACCGCCCTCCTTTCACACCTATCTTGCAACTAGAAGTTGCCAAGAAGGGTTTCCCTTGAATAATCTGGGTATACATGTCTTCGGCCATATCTAGGACGATAAAGTCATTGAGCACACAAAAATCACCTACTTTTATGGGAATATTTCCCAAAATACCAAAAGGGTAATTTACGAAACCATCCGCTAATTTGAGTGAAATATGTATTGGTTGCAACTGTCCTAAGTAAAGGTTCTGGAAAATCGAATGGGGCATCAACCTAACACTTGAACCAAGATCACATAAAGCCCTAAGAATACTCACATTTCCAATCATGCATGGAGTAGAAAAGCTATCTGGATCTTTTAGCTTAGAGGAAAACTATTCTTGAACCTCTAGACTGCTCCCCTCTTCAAAAGTTATAGTCTCAAGCTTATCACTTTGTTCCTCACATCACAACTTTGTTCACCACTCCACTCTCAGAACCCTCTAATCCCTCTGTCATGATGACATAGTTACACTGCTCACAAGAATTAGGCTTAGGCTTACAAGGAAGTTTACCTGGGGGTGTAGATGAAGAGGCAGCTTGTTGGGTAATTTGAGCTTCTAACATCTTGTTATAAGTACTAAGCACATCAATCTTAGAGGCTAATTGCTTAATATACTCATCTTGCTTTTGTTGTGCTAAAAGTATACTGTCCATCATAGTCTCTAAATTAGACTTTTGAGGAGTTTGTTGGGGATAGGAAGGCTTTTAAAACCCAGGGGTGGTCTAGTATTCGATTGAGGGATACGGGCCTGAGACTTAGAGGAGAAATTGGGTTGATTTCTCCAACCTGTATTGTATTTATTGAAAAATGGGTCATTGTTCCGCCTAGGGTTATAGTTGTTAACATAGTTGAATTAGTCACTAACATCTTGGGCAAATGAACTCCGAACATGGCAATTCACAGTCAAATGGTCAACAAAATCACATATTTCACATGATGAGAAGGAGCATTTGAGCTAATAGAATTCACATTCAAACGTACCAACCTCTGAGACATAGCATCTACTTTAACATTTAGCAAAGGAATAACATCAGGCTCTAACTTCCCTCCAACCTTCTTAGGTTGGCCTCTCTCATTGGACCATTGGTAATTATTAAGCGCCATCTCCACAATTAGGTTGTCAAAACACCTGCAAATTAATAGGTCAAATCCGACTCAAGCCCGACTCCGAACCCGCGCCGCTTGATCCAAACATGATCGTCTTGTTCTTGAATTATCTTTTATTTATTCTCTTACAAATAATGATTATTGATTATATCAAATCGTTTAGAGAGACATTATATAACTATCACATACCCTCTCCAATTAAACAAACCTTTGCTTTTTCAAATCAATTATCATAAGATAACATTCATGCAACTTATAAATTGGACAATTTCAAAAATGGATATGAAATGATGTGAAATAACAATCTACTCTTAAGAAAATCAAACAAAATAAGCCAAATACTAAAAATCTGTAAGTCATACGATTATATTTTTATGAAAATGAATGTGTCTAATGTTTGTTTCGATAAATTACTTTAGAAGTCTAAATTTTTGATGTTATAACTAAAACACAATATCTTGTACTTTTCTAATTCTTTTTTGTTTGGCTTACATTCTAATTCGTTTTATCTACAATGCTAGTTTGTGCTAGGAAATAGGTAGACTGTGTTCATATTATAGTCGACCTCTTGTAAAGAATGCCTACTTGGATAATGGTAGGTTGATTAAAAAAGATATCGAATTATTAAATGAGTTATTAATGGGCAGAACTGCCCAACCCATTAAGTTTCTCCAGATGCACGGACACATTAATGACCCAACCATTATTGACCATTTTTTAATTTATGAACTAACTCGTCTAACCCAAAGGTGACCCGACTCTTTGCCATTCAAGACATTCATATATCATAATGAAAAATCGGAATATTTTTAATGTCGTTTGAAAAAATTGCAATTATCGTGTTCTTTCATTAAATACTAACAATTTTAAGCAATAAAAATACTCGATTTTTAATTTTGAAAAATGAAAAGTAATTAATCAAAAAGGCGCTATAAACCCTTTGGTCGACCAAAAACATAGAAAACCATAATACGACCGCTTATATTTTACCCGAATTCGAAATACACTCGACCCGTATTTTATCCGAACCCAAATAAACTCGACCCATATTTAACACGCCCGCCCGAATTGACAGGTCTATGTTCGATATTAAGATATAGTTTTTTCTTAGCATTTTCACTATTGAGCCAGCAGATGTCTTGACTAGAAATATGCATAAATGGTGAACTGCATAGTTGTTTGATATTTTTCTTGGATATATCATTGGTCCATGTGGTACTAGGAGTGGCGAATGAAATATCAAATTTGTCTTTGAAGTTATCCTTTTTTTTGTTCTGTTTACTGAAATAATCCCTATGTATTGAATGCATATCAAACACCATCTTCTTAATATTATTAAGTTCAGTCGAAACCATGTTTTTAAGAACATCATGCTCATTACATATCCTCAAAAAATTTGGTGCAATTACATGGATGATTTGAATCTTCACTCAAAATCTTTTCATTAGCCTGCAAGAAAAAAAATTAATACAATTAACAAAACACTTATGTCACTTCATATCTAAGGAAGGAGGAATATCGCTAAACTCCTAATTCTGCCAATTTAAAATGCATAGTTATATTGTTAATGCCTTAAAAGGTCAATAATTGACTTATAATTTATAATTCACGATCAAACAAATTATAAAGAAAAAAAATATATACATATTATTAACAAAGTCTTATGAACCATATCATAGTTATTATTGAAAGAATGTCACTAACTAATTTCATTCAAAGACAAACAAATTATCATAACTCAAAATTAATAATCACGCAGACGTATTCAATTAATACAAATTTCAAAATAATCATACTTGAAATTAAAAACTTCGAACTTACCCAATCACCCTTTCTTTCATCATGATCACGAAAACTCTTCATCAAAGAATTTATTTTAGAAGTTCCAATGAAGTTAATGTTCATATGAAATTGGTGGAGCATTAGTAAAGTTCTTTATAAATTTATATGAGTGAGGTAGTAGAGTTTATACAAGGAGTTCAATAGCAAAACAAATTGTCATTATAAATTAATTAAGAAAAAGTTCAAATAATTGGGTGACGAACTTGTTTTATCACGTGAAAATTTTGTTCCCCACAAAAGAGAATAACATTGGAAAAAGAAAATTGACATTGCCCAAAAGGAAGAAGGAAACGATATCTTCGAAAACAGCGCAATTAACGTTCAAGCCCGTGTCCGCCAAGGCAAGCACAATGCACAGAGCGCACAACCGTGATGCTTTTAATGGTACTCCAGGTACTTAAAATAAATTACCATTTCTGGGTAATAAAAAAATAAAACAAAGAAATACAACTCAACCACATTTCCCCAGAACGCAATTAGTCGCCGTCGACATCAGCGACGGTAGACGTTATCCCCGGAACAATGACCAGCACTGGCCGGCCATGGGAGACAAGGGGGGAACGTTACTGGAGATAGGGAAGGAGGCAACCGAGATAGGGAGATAGAACCCGCGCAAATTAAAGACTTGCAAGTGGACGTGAACATTTATTCTGCAAAGTAGGCCCAGCGGTCGGAGGCGGACACTGTCTGCTTTGCTTGGCACCCTAAGGCCGCAGGTTCGAATCCTTCCCAAGTAGTTTATTTATTTCATTTTTTTAAATTTTATGCCTTACAACTACCTTGCTCCTCCCCTCCCTGTTCAGCCTTCGACAAGCACACATTTTGCCCTAAAAATTCCACACCCCCCCCCCCCTCCACAAGCCACCAGCCAGCCACCAAAATCGCAAACACCAACCCAACAATCTCATCGGCCCCACACACGACTGCTCACTTTAAATGCTTTAATAGACTTGAATTTGTCACTTAATTGTTCAATTTGTAGATTAATTTGTTTTTATTGTTTGATTTATGAATTTATCCATCAATTTCAATTTCTAATTTCGCTAATTTGTAGGTCAATTTTAGGTTAATTCCTCAATTTTTAGGTTAATTTATTTTCATTACTTGACTTGTGAATTTGTTTCCCAAACTGAATTCGTAATTTGATTAATATATAGTTTAGTTTCAATTCTAAGTTAATTCTTTAATTTGTAGGTTAATTTCTTTTTATTGTTTAACCTGCAAGTTAGTTTACCAATTTCAATTTCAAATTGCTCAATTTATAGGTTTAATTTTAATTCGAGGTTAATTTTTAGATTAACTTGCTTTTGTTGCATATATATATATATATATATATATATATATATAT